>CANXYC010273916.1:0-67131 GCA_948193065.1 Aleurites moluccanus | reverse complement strand
ATATATATAAAGAAAAATAAAAAATATATAAATGAAGATACTCGACCGGACAGCTCCGACTCTACCCGAAACGGGGCGGGTGACGGAGTGAGTATTTCTATTATTAAAGGGTCGGGTTTGGATTTTGCGAAATTCTCCCCAAATCCGACCATTGCCATCCCTAATGAAGATCGATTTGATGAATCAATAATGTTTGAGTTGTCAATGCCTAGGCTAATTGATCTCTTATGAAAGAAGACACAAATGGATATTATCTACCAAAATGGTAATTCTTGAATTTCTTTACAAATGGGTAAATCTAATTTATGAAAATGAGTGATTTGATTGATGAAGATGCAAGTAGTGATGCTTAGAGTGTATAGGGAAGTTGGATAAAATAAGTAAAAGCCAATTCATTGCACATGCGTACTTGAGATAAGTTTGGAGAATGGGTAGTTAATGGACAATTTAAAAAAAAATAGAGTTTTAATGCCATGTGGAACTACTGTTAGTAAAATAAATGAAATTTAGGTAAAAGTACTTTTACGTGTCTTTAAGCAAAGCTGGAGAATTTTAAGATGACGTTTTGAAGTTTGAGTATCATAATGTAAATAGGATCTAAATTGAATGACCACTAATTAAATTAACCCATAGATTCATATATGATGATATTTGTTACTCTGATTATATTTAGCATTAAAACACTAATTCTATTTCTATTGCACTTATACTTTTTCTCACTCTAAAAAAATAAGAGATGATATAAATTATTATTACTTTCTACTGGTAGCATTTTTTTAGTATTTTTTTTTGTAAGTAATATTAATTTTGTCAATAATATTATTTTATGAAGTATATTGTAATAATCTGAATTTTTATTTATTTTAAAATATTATTTTATAAACAAATACAATTGTTATTTATATATGACAATAAAAATGATTATGAAAAATTTTATGTTTAAAAATTTGGATTATTATGATTTTGAAAATATATTATACATTTGGTTTTATATTTAAATTTTAAAATGATAGATGGTATTTCAGTTAAATATTATTATAAAATAAAATATTACTATTGTAAAAATGTATATATATATAATGGTGTAACTTAGATTCAAACTGCTGACATGAAGGAGATTTAGAGGGTATCATAGGCCCTGGGGCTTATTTTAATTCATTAAATATTATATATATTATATAGCTTGTATTTTGTTAAAAAAGAAAGAGATCCAGCTCATCTGACTAGTTGCTTAAACCAATCAGATGAGCTAAACCATCATCAAGCATGAGCATAACCCGATTTAAAAAGAAGAGGAAGACTAAGAGAAAGACAGAGTGGAAACCCATATGCACTGTTGACCGCCACCACCACACCATTGCCCAGCCTTCGATAACATCGAGGAAAGCACCAATAGAGAGAAACGACGACGAATTGCATCGTACGAGCAGGTAGAAGCAATTTGATTTGATGTTGACACCTTCAGACCTCAATTTCAACAATCATTTCAGCAAGTCTTGGTCTTGGTCTCATAGGAAAGCTTTCTCCATAAGCTTCCATTTGACACTAACCCCTACCAATATGGCTACCACTATGGATGACCGATGGTGAAGAAATTGTTAGAGTTTTGTATAAGCATATATAATTGTTTGAAATATTAAATCGTAGATATTTATTTTGGAATACTTAACATATTGTCTTCAGCTAGTATACATATAATGATACACTAGAGTTTATCAATTAATAGACTCTTGTCTATGTATGCTCACTACAAAGATTTATTATGTATTTAGCTTATATTAGAACATATTTAGAGTTATTATTAAATACCAACAATCTCCTCCAATATTCTACATATAGCAAAAATCAATAAATAGATAATGCAATGTTAAAGTCAAAATATTGAATCATTCATATTATAAAAAGATTCATTACTCAAAAATATTAATTATTTAAGCACATTATGAGTTTTAGAAATAAACTAAATTCAAGCAAAGAGAACCAATAGGTTTCACTTATATGTGAACTAAAACATATTTTTAGTATTTAATTAAACTCAATCAAATTGAGCGGTTTCACATGTAAGTGAACTATTTATTCAATTGAAATAAAATATAATAGTCCCCCACATTCCATAGCTATAGAGGAATTATCTATCAAGTATATCATCCTCTTCAGGATCTCAGTTGAGACTTGCTCCTCCATTTTCGTCATTTCCTATAGATTACCAAATATGAATTTCATATGAATCTGTTCATTTGTGTAATAATTTAAAATATTTAGTTCAACCAAAAGAACTAAGCACAATACAACAATAACTAAAAATAATCATATATCAATATCAATAAACATCATTATCAATAAACATCAATATCAATAATAATATGCATCAATGTCAATACCAATAAGCATCAACATCAAGTTTCTTTATAAGAACAAGACCTAAACAATTTCTTTTCAAAAAAAACATTTCATGTTTTGATGTAAAATGTTAGAGCTGTCAAGTTCAAATCTAGTTAAGCCGCATCATCAGATATGAAATAATACAGTTGCTCTAAATAGAACATCCAAATGGAGATAAATTATCTCATCATATATGAAATGAGACAATTCTCTAAAAACATCAAACGTGAAATTATATATTAACGACTGTAAACATCAACAAAACATTCAAATGCTTATCTTAATCAATAGATGGAGATTTAAAAATTTAAAATAATACTGATGTAGGTTAAGACCTATCTATATGGACTTTAACCCTATTTTTCCCACAATTTTGAATATTTGATCTATGTTCAGTCCCTTTGTGAGAGTATTTGCCATATTATCCTTCGATTGCACATTGATCAAAGTGATGATATCGTGTTTTATAAGATAATTCATCATGACATATTTCAGCCTAATATGTCTCCTCTTACCATTAAAGAGTGAGTTTTTCACTACTGAAACTGTAGCTTAATTATCATGGAACAAACTTAAAGAATTAATATTTAAACAAATCAATGAAATATATAGGATCAAATTTCTTATCCACTATGCTTCCCCTCCTACTAAAACCAGAGTAGAAAGTTCATATTCTATAGACGACAAAGCAATACAAGTCTGTCTTTTGGATTTCCATACAACAGCTGCTCCACCCAGTGTAAAAATATAATCACTGACAGGTTCACTGTCTCCTAATTCTTAGCACTATAATGCATCGAAAAAACCTTCCAAGATAGGAGGATGACACTATAATAGAGAGCATAGTTTAGAGTATCCTTAAAATATCACATCAATCTCGTGAGGGCATTTCAATGCTCCTGACCGGATTATTAGTGAAACGACTCAACATGCCAACTGTAAAGGCTATGTTTGGCTTAGTACAAGTTATTGCATACATGAGACTACCAATTAGTTTGGAATAATCTAATTGATTCACGCTAGCTCCCCCATTAGGGATTAGTTATTTAATAGGATCATATGGTATCTTAACCATTTTCACTCATTGTATCCTCATGTAGAAAGTAGTTTCTCAATATAATGAACTTGGTTAAGGGTGATACCTTGCCCTGTAAAACTTATTTTCATTCCAAGAATGGTATCTACTGCACCAGGATCTTACATGTTAAAGGATTTAGCTAATTCGACTTTCATTTATAGTAGAAATACTTGTACCAAGTATTAATATGTAATTCACATACAAACAAATAATTGCAATCTTATTCAATACATAATGAAAGTAAAGGCATTTATCATAATAACTATATTTAAATCCTAAACTCATTACTACATTGTCGAATTTTTGAGGCTACAATTTAGGTGTTTATTTTAGACTATACAAAGATTTGTTTAATTTACAAACTTTATTTTCAAAGCCTTTCATGACAAACCCTTTAGGTTGGTTCATATAGATTTTCTCTGTTAGATCTCCATTAAGGAAAATTGTCTTTACATCCGTTTAATGCATAACATAATTTTCAATAGATACTAAAGCAAGAAAAATTTTAATCGTAGTCAAGTGACAGACCGGGAAGTACACATCAAAATAATCAATCTCATGGACTTGAGTATATCCCTTAGCTACTAAACGTGCTTTATATCATGCTATTAATCCATCAGGATTAAGTTTCTTCTTCAAAACCCACTTACAATCTATAGTTTTAGCCCCTTTCGGCAAATCAACTAGTTGCCAAGTTTGATTTTGTAACAGAGAGCTCATTTTATCATCAATGGCTTCTGCCCCATAATAAGGAGTCCCTAGATATCATCACTTCCTTTTTAAGTAGATGAATCACCCTCTAAATGGTAAGTGACAAAATCCTCACCAAAAATTTTGGGAACTTGTTCTTTTGTAGATACTTTTAGGTAAGGATTCATTATCGTGACGAGTATCAGAGGAATTTGGCACAATTACTATAGGAGGTTCTAAAATAATTTATATAGTGCCTAGTAATGTCAATCAATGATTTTTTAGAAATTTATCCTCAAAGAATATTGCATCCCTAGATTCTACAACCACATTGGTAGATAGATCCATAAATTGATCTACTGCACTATCCTCTGCATTACCTAGGTATACACAAGTGTAGGTCCTTGGACCTATCTTAGGTCTCCCAGGGTCTAGTATCCTAACGTAAGTGATACAACCCAAAGTCTTAAGAGTGTCATATCTATAAGGATATTTATGTCATAATTCACAAGATATGAAGTTTATCTTAGAATGTGACACTCTATTCAAAATGTGACATGCAATCAAAACTGCTTCTCCCGAATAACAAGAAGGCATGTCAGCTATCAATAACATAGAGTTTGACATTTATGTTAACGTCTTGTTCTTATATTCATCTATGCCATTTGATTGAGGTAAGTAAGGAGCAACGGTTTCAATTATCATGCCTAAGAATCACAAAATTTCTTGAACTCTGTCAATTTGTATTATCTTCCTCTGTCACTCCTAAGTCTCTTAATTTTTAAATTTCATTGGTTTTCAACACGACTCTTGAAAATTTTAAATTTATCAAATACTTTATCTTTTGATTTTAACAGATAAATATGACAATGTATAGAAAAATCAACTATAAATTGAACAAATACTTTCAACCACTCTAGTTGTAAAACCTTTAGGGTACGTTTAGTTATGGAATTTTTTTTTTTCAATTTTCAGTTTTCTCTGTTTTCTCTGTTTTCTAATTTTTCATTTTCCAAATAGAAAATTGGGAAATAGAAATACGTTCAGTTATTCATAGTTTTCTGATTTTTCCTTTTTCCATTTTTTGATTGCTTATTATAAAATATTTATTGAATAATAATAATAGTAATGATCATTTAAATAAATATATAAAAACCATCAATTATAAGTGAATTACGTTACTTTAGTTTTTCCTTTTTTTTATTTGAAATTGACAAAAAAAAAATCTTTCTTTCTTTTTTTCCTAGGCTAGTACCTGTTGTTTTTGTCCCCTTTGGAAAACAAATTTTCTACTAACAAAAACTGATTCTATTTGTTTTCTCATAAATTTTTACAAAAAAAAAAAAAAATAACACTAAAAATATATGAAACAAAAAAAGACTAATATTTAGCTTATGATGGTGATGAATTCTTTTTTTTAGCAAAATAGATATCGGTAGTGATAATGAGATTGTATAAAGAATATAGAGAAAAGGGTTTAAATAAATAAATTGAAAGAAAAGCATGTGGGATTCAAAGGTTAAAAAAATGTCTTTTTAGAAAATCTCATGTTTTCTAATGCGTACTTTATTAAGGGAAATAATAGAAAACTACTAAAAGGAGTTTTCTTATATTAGTTATAATTTTGAAAAATTCAAGAAACTATTTTCTAGTGTTCTATTTGGAAAATAATTATAGCTAAATACCAATTTATATTTTTCTATTTTTTGGAATTATTTTTCAAAAAACAAATCTTGTTTTTCACAACTAAATAAGGCCTTAAAGTCATATAGGTCAGAATGTATTAATTCAAGAAGTTATGTACTCCTACAGACCGAATAAAAAGGTTTTCTGATAATTTTTATTTGAGCACACACTTCACATCTATTAAATCTGATCGAAGTATCTAATGGTATATTATAAGTTTTAGCTAGTTTAACCATCTTTTTATAGTTCACATGTTCTAATCGATTATGCAAAATTTTAGAATCATGTAAATATGAACTAACATGACTAACTATTTTATTTGTTGAACTCAATCTATACATGCCATCAGTAAAAAAATGCACAGCCAAAATAATGAGAGTTAACAGATAAAATTACTCTACCATTAAAAATTTAAGCACTCATGCCAACAATATCTGAAAGACTAACAAAAATTAAATTCTTTAGAGTAGCAGGAACTATTTTAACATCTTTTAGAGTTATAATTTTACCTGAAGAAAGCACTATGTTCACTATACCAGTATGAGTCACTATCTTTACATTTTCACTAGCTACAACAATAGTGTCATTGACTTCAGTAATATCATCAAATTGCAACTTGTACTTACAGACATGGCATGTGGCTCCTGTATCTAACTACTATTTTCAAGAAGTACTAACTTTTCCACTATTTTTCACTATAGCATTACAATTTTGAGGCCCAATTTTCCGCACTAGCATATTTGCTTCCTTTTGTGATATATCAAATTTAACTTTTATAGGAAACCTACAATCTATTATAAAGTGATCTCATTTCTCACAGTTGTGGCACTTGCCCCTTTTCTTCTTAAAGATAGTATTTTTGGCTTCTAACTTTTGAGGTTTATATTTAGGTGACTTGAATTTTTTAGAGAATTTCTTGAAATTTATTATCACTTTATGTAATACCCAATAATAAATATTTGATTTTTATTTTTGTTTTATTTTCATTTCTGATTTTCTGAGATGTGTGGATAAATGTTTTGGAGAATTTTAGAATTTTTGGTATGCAGGAATAAATTAGAAAAGTGTAAATCATGTGAGTTACAGACTTTTATTTATGAATCTGTAAAATTATTTTAGAAATTCTGTGTGTGTAAGGAGATATATTCCTTAACCAGAATTTCTTTAGTTTTTTATTTTCCTGCAGTAAGTTGAAGTGTATTTTGAGAATGGGAAAAATTTGAGTCTTTTTACTGACCTTCTATATATAGTATTGACTGAGAAATTTCAATGAGATTGGATAATTGTAGTTTAAGAGATGGCTAATTTAATCAGACCTGCTTGGTTAATTTTTGGAGAGTAAAGTCTGGAATTTAGAAATTCACCATAAAATTTTGTAGATTTCTTTTTGATTATGAAGGACATCTGAATGTCTATTTTAGGTGACAAAAAGAATTAAGGAATTTGGGTTCCTGTAGCTCAATTGCGAGCTGGTTCAGTGCGGAGTGACAAGAAAGGTTTTCCAGCTCGGCAGAATAGGTAGTGCGAGGGGGTTCCTCGATTTCAAAAATGGTTAGAGGCTGATCGAGCTGGAGGGGTGAGCATGGAATTGTAGCCTGTGTGTCTAAGTTATCTGGGGAAAAAGAATAAGGACATTTGGACTTCTTTATCTCGTTCGCGATCCATTTTTATGTGAGGTGACATATGCGAAGTGGAGTTAGGCGAGGCGAGATTGGCGAAGAGGCATTGCCGAGGTGGCATATGCGAAGTGGAGTTAGGCGAGGCAAGGTTGGAGAAGAGACATTGCCGAGGTAGCATATGCGAAGTGGAGTTAGGCGAGGCGAGATTGGCGAAGAGGCATTGCCGAGGTGACATATGCGAAGTGAGTTTGGCGAAGTGGAAGCTGAGAGGCAGTAGCCTATTTAAAAGGAGAAGCAGTAGCTATTTTCACGATATCTTCTTCTTCTTCTCTTTTCTTCGTTCATTCTCGTTTATTCTCCTATATTTCTCAAATTTGTCCCGATTGCTTTTAATGCATTAAGACTCAAAATTAATGCATTGAATCATTAAATTAGTACATTTAAGGCTTTAATCATCATTTTCAAATCATATTCTTCTCAGTTTTGAGAAAAATAAGATAATTTTCTTCAAACTTTATTTTCTCTTTAGATTAAGAAATTTTGATAGATAGAATAGATCTATATGAGTATATAGACTCTATTATAAGTATTTAAGACTATTAATTTTGATTAATATTCAAGATATCAGAATTTATAGAATTTGATGAATAGTAACATGAATAGTAAGCCAATTCTTAAACTTCCGATTTTCTTAAGAGATTAATTAAATTGATGATAGGAAATAATAATAAAGGCTGTAAGATGATTAAAATTATAGAGAATCATATTATATATTGTTGATTGAGGAAACCCTAATTTTGAGCATTTGGGGAAATGTCATAGGAAAAGAGGATTCAAGAAAGTAAAGGAGAATTATTGATTGTACAAGTAACTGAGGATAAATTGCTTTGAGGTAAGTATGAACATTGCATATGTATATTGCTTCTTTGAATTGAATTGTCCAAACCTTCATAATGTTCACATATATGATTCACATGTTATATGATATTGTATTTCTGACCTATCAATTGAAATTTTCAAGATATTCTCAAACAAAATGACAATTTGTTTCATGTGATTACCAGGTATATATTGTAAATGACTTGGTCATCTTTCCTTGGATCAAGTTCATATGAAACCTATTTGTTAACTTGACTAAATTTATATTATATGTTGATGGTCTTGTGACCAATATGTTTCTTGTGAGATTACAACCATATGACCCTATGGATAGAACGCTCTTCCCAAGGAGAGTAAATTCATTAGTCCATTGTGCACTTTGGGAACCTAGTTGATAAGGTTTTTATCAGTGTTCCACCTATAGGGGACCATGAGCTCTAGGCGTATGCTTGGCCAAGCATGCGTTTGCGATAAGGTAGCAAAGACCACTGATGCGCTCTGTTATGATAGGTAGTAAGGCTACTGATGCACTCTGCAGTTCTATCATGTGATTTGACAGTGTTATTCGATTGTGAGCACTTCTGTTCTTGTAAGCATAACCATATGATATTTTTTTACCTATGTTCTTTGGATTGACCTTTCCTTTGGATTGATATATTTCTTTTATATTGCATGTTCACATCTTACTGAGTTAAAAGCTCAATCATTTTTTGTGGATTTCAGGTGATAGTGTAGCTCGAGAGGGAGCTAATATAGAAGACTGAGCTTCTTGATTCATTCCTCCAAGAAGTCTCCATTGTAATTTTTTTGATATATATATTCATTGAATTGTATTATGGTACTGTATGTATTGAGAGTATACTCTAGAACTCCGTAGTTAGTTATTGAGGATGATATTATTTTGATGTATGAACTGTTACATTTTGGACTGCCCTTGTTCCTTAGTGATGTGGGATGTATCTTTTGATCAGTAAGGAACATGAGGAAATTATATGATAATGAATATAAATGAATGAAGTATGATTACATAAATCATAGGAATGAATATTGTAATAATATCTGTATTTGATATGAATATATATTGTATGATTGAGATCCAGGATATGAGTGTTCTACGGGTTTGTGGTAGCCTTAACCCTACCCTTACCCTATGACCGTCGCACCGCTAGAGTTGGGATGTGACACTTTAGCAGCTGACGGTTGATGTCTAACCATTTTCAAATTATTCCTAGCTCGATTCTCATCTTTGATTCTAATGAATCTTTTGAGTTCATCAGTCCTACTTGCACATTTTTTCTATACATTTCAGTTTTGAAAATGTGCCAAGTAGATGGTAACTTATAAATATTCTCGCCAACAAGAAAGGGATCGCACACAATGATTTTCTCATTGGTCAATTTAGATCTCAAATTTTCTAAATTATCAACTTGAGGAGTGATATCCATATTTTCATTGAATTTGAAATCCACATCAAGACGAGTTTTAGACAATTTTTCCTTTTTTCTAAATTGAACATCTAAATTATCCCAAATTTCTTTAATAATATTAAACTCACTATAGATTTCTACAAGACGGTTTGAAAGATAATTCAATAAATAATGTTTGTAAAAATCATCATCTTTATGCTATTAAGATTCGTCAATTTCTTCCATAATGTCAGTGAAGGTACTTAAAATATTATACAAAATATTTTCATATTTTAAATTAAATTGAATATTTTATTTTTATGAATTAAATTCAGACCCACTAAAATTATGAAATTTGATCATCTTAATTGGAACATATTTTTCATATAATTAGATAATTAAATAACAGGAATTAGAACAAGTGCATCTGATTTTAGCAAATAGAGAATTAAGTCGCTAAAAGTCTGAATCAACGTCACTTAAAAACTAGAAAAATAATCTGAATTCCATGGGTTGTACTTTAATTTTTATCAACCTTGGATATAGACACTATCACGTGGGCACACAAATTGTAGTGGTTGTACCCTATTTCAAAGTTCTTCTAATTGGCTGCCACGCAAGAGAACCTCGACAAGATGCCTGTGATGCTTAAATTTCTCATCGTTGCTCATATAGGAGCAGACTCAAAATTTTTGAAAAGGATGGACATTCTTTATATTTAGGGAATCACGTAAAATTTTTAGGAAGTAATATTATGAATTAAAGATTAAAAAATTAATTTTTTAAAATAAAAGAATTATATTATTAATTTTAATAAATTTTTAGATATTAAATAGTAATTTATTTTAAAAAAAAATTAAAAATTAAATGATTAAAAAAGAAAAATAAAAGAATATATGATTAAATAATATTTTATTAAAGATTAAAAATTTAATTTTTATAATAAAAAATTTAAAAATTAAAGGGCGGCACGTGCTAATCTTAAACCCGCCTTTGCATTTGAGAGAAATTTATGGCCCACCGATTTTAGAAATGTATAACAATATACCTTTAATTTCTTGTTCAAAAATATGGATCGAATTCTCAAAACAATTCACAAGCCGATCTCGATTTGATTCTAAAAAAATTCACAAGTTGTTAGCGTGAAGTACGAAACCCGAAAAATTAATGCTTGAGATTAATGCTTCTATTTGCTTGAGATTTTGGATAAATTTTTTTTTAATCAAAATAAATTAATTTTTTAAGATTGTTAGGATTTTATACCAAACAATATATAATTATTTGAAGTATTACATGTTAAATATTTAATTTGAAATATCAAATATACTATCTCCAACTAGTTTATATATAGTGATACATTTAGATTTAATAATTAATAGGTTCTTATCTATATAGACACACTATAATAATTTATTATTTATTGAATTTATATTAAAACATACTCAGAATTATTATTAAATACTCAACTAAAATTAGACAAAAAAAAAAAACATTCACCGAAACTATTGGACTCTGATCCTGGCAACTAGTGACGAGTGACGATGAGTGCGGTAAAATTTTGCGGCAAAAAAGATCCTATTCTCTTTGCCAAAAGCTTGAGAAGAACAAGATGGCCTGGACTAGGTGAAATATCTGCTATTGGGTGGTTTTGAATTGTCGTGACTGTGTTCATGGCAGAAAGTAATTTTTGTTAGTGCTCTGCATCTACTGAGATTTCTATGATATGGGCATCTTTCACTACAGCCACATCTTTCATTTTAGCCGTTGTTAAACAAAAAAGAAGAGAGAGATTAAACAAAAATAAATAAATAAAGAGATTCAATGCAAAAAAAAAAAAAAAGAACTATAATGATAAATGGTTAGAGATGATGAAGTGAGAAAAAGTAAGTAAGATTGAGAGTTACAGATTGATTGCGAAATTAAGATTGCTTTTGTTTTGTATTGTGAAATAGAGTTGAGAGAGTCGATATTTCAATTGTTATAAAATGACTGGATTCTTAAACGTAGGTGGCAATTTATGTTAATAGATAGTATTGATATACATTTATGACACAATAAGAATTAATATAAATACGATATAATTAATTTATTATATTAAAATTTTAAATATGAATAATATTAATTTAATTAATAAATAATATAAGACAATACAAATAATATATTTTTTATTTTAATATTTAAGTATTATTAAATTTATTAAATTAATCCCTATTAATTTATATTATTACTAAAAATATAATTAGGTATATATTTATAAAGAATATTAATAATAATATTTATATATAAATATTTTATAAATTATAAATATATTTTGTTAAATGTATTAGTACAACATCACAAGTGATTATTAATACGTTAAATATGTTATTTTTGGATTAATGAATCAACACAAACACGTTATAATTATTTTCGTATCCCAATTAGATCGATATGAAATTAATATTAACACGATAATTTTTAATTTAAATCAATTAATATTATATTAGATTCGTATCGTATTATAATTAGTGTTTAATATTATAAACTATATTTGAACGATTACATTTTTCATGTCTTCAAAGATCAAATTTTTTTCCATTTTCATATTTATTTGGGTTATTGGTCAATTATACTAAAAAGTCTATGTGTTTTTAAAATTATACTAAAAAGTTTTTATATTTTAATTTCGTATATTATTAGGTCATTCCGTCCGAAATTTCAAAATTTTCTATTATTTTCAAAATCGAACCGGTTAAAAAATCGATAAAGTTAGAGGGTCAGAAGGTTATAGATTCGATCGGAGTCGAATCGGTTTAACCGGAAAAAACTGATATACATATATATGTATATATAATTTGATATTTATTATATATATGATGAAAATAAATATAATTTGACATTTATTATTTTTGATTAAAAATAAAAAAAATTTAAAATTAAAAAAAATTAAAAAATTAAAATAAAATAAAAAAAATTATGATCCGCTCGAACTGAAAAATTGGCCTGATTTAACCGGTTTACTAGTTAACCGACCTATTCACTGGTTTTTTAACTGATTTTTTAGGGATGATTTTTTAAGGACTAACTGGATCGTCTTTAATTCGTTCTTAATTTTTTCAATTCGACTGATCGATTCAATATGATTTTAACAACAATAAATTTTCCAGATTAAAAATCAACTTTTACTAAATTTATTTATTTTAACATCAAAACTACCCTTAAAAATAATTTATGGTGGTGATTTTTGTTTTATTTCTTCGTCTTTATGCAAAATGGTTATGGTAGCGTATTGCAGAGCTATTCTATTTTTATTATATTTCTTCATTTTTTATTCAGGTTTCCTTTTTTTCTTTGAGAATTAAATTCAACAAAATTTTCAATACAAAAATCCATCTGTCACTAATGAGCAGGAATGAGCAGAAGATGAATTGAAGGTTGTAAATTAAGCTGAGCTCTATAACTATAAAGAATGATGACGGCGCGGTCATAAGCTCTGGTGGTAGCAAAAGTACCAAGCCATTTACGGATTCGCTTTCTGGGTTCTCGAATCTCAGCAACCCATTTGTCCCAACTTCTTTGTAACTTCTTCTAGTTTTTTTTTTTTTCGACAGGCTGATAACACCGAGAATCACAATCCAACAATCTTTGTCATACGAATGAGTGAGCTTATGAATGATCACCACTTCACAAATGAAATTTATAATTATGTAATTTCTCGAATTGAGGCCACAATCCAGAGCTAAAAAAGAAATATATTCACAGTTTCTCTGTTTTGTGCCAAATTTGCTTCCTTTTTTTTTTAATCAATTAATTTAATAAATTAATCAATTAAATCTTCATTAACTGTAAATCAAAACTGTCTTATGCGCACATAAGTTTGCAAGTGAATCGAAATTTCACAATTGATGCTTTGCTGCTTCTCTTATCTTTCAATAATATAATTTATTAGCAGAGATCAATAATAAGAGTACCGAATGAAATTTGAAGGCTTTTGAATAGTTGATTTTGATAGTTTAATTATTTATTTATTTTTTATAATACTTTAAGATTATTTGAGTTTTTGGCGGAGAAAATGATAATTTTAATTTGATTAAAATAAATGATACTCGAGTAAAAATAAAGTTAAATATATTTTAAATTTTTTATATAAATTTAATAAATTTTTTAATCGAAAAATTTTAAATTTTAACTGAATTAAAATATAATTTTTTTTATAATTTTAAAAATATAAAAATTATTTAATATAATAGATTAAAATATAAATATCTCATAATAATTAATTATACTTATTTTTCAGTTTCAGCAGTTATAATTTTCGTGGGCTTATCAACCCAAAATTGGGGTCTAATATGACCCGTTTATAACAAATCAGATCCGACTACCATATTCTTACTTTGGAATTGTTTCTGTACAATTGTAGATTACCCTAATCTCTGATTCAATTCTAGATTTCTAAAATCCCAATTTTCAAATGATGATTGTCAAGTCACATTCTGTTCTTTCACCTTCTCATTTATACAATCCAAAATATCCATTATTTTTTGCTGTGTTTTCTTCTTTCTCTTCACTTGCCAAAACCTCAAAAGCGTCCCCAAATCCTGCTCTTTACGATTACCTAATAGAAACTTTCAAATTCTCTGATACTCAAGCGCTCACTATATCAACCCGCTTCTCTAATATTAAATCTATTTACAATGCTCGCTCTGTGTTTCACTTTCTCCAAAATCTTGGTTTATCCAATTACCATATCCAATCTGCCGTCCATGTATCGCCTCAAATTCTCTTTGCCAATATTGACAAGTCCCTTAAACCAAAAATTAAGTTTTTTCAAGATCTGGGTTTTGTGGGTTCTTATCTGGGTCAGTTCATTTCCAAGAATTCCACGGTTTTGACTTGTAGTTTGGAAAAAAAATTGGTTCCTCGCATTGAAATTTTGAAGAAATTTTTGTTGAATGATGAGAATAATAAGGATTTGGTAAAGGTTATAAATAGATGCAATTGGATTATCACCAAAAATCCTGAATCAATTTTGTTATCCAACATAGCATTCTTGAAGAGTTGTGGGATAGTTGGGTCTCAGCTCTCAAGGTTGTTGAGGAGGCAGCCTAGGCTTTTTATTATGCAAGAATCCATTGTTAGAGATCTTGTTTTTCGGGCTTTAAGTATGGGGTTCTCAGTCAATTCAGGGATGTTGGTTCATGCTTTATATACCCTAAGTGGCTTGAGTGATGAGACATTTAAGAGAAAATTTGGATTTTTGAAGAGTTTTGGGTTTTCAGAGCATGAATGCCTAGAAATGTTTAGAAAGACCCCGAATTTGCCTAGGAACTCTGAGGAGAAGTTGAAATTTGGGATTGATTTCTTTTTGAACACAGTTCAGTTTAAAAAGGAGGTGTTAGTTCGTAGACCATCATTGTTGATGTATAGCATGGAGGAAAGAGTGATCCCTCGATACAAAGTTTTGGAGATTATAAAGTCAAAAAAGTTACTTAAGAAAGAGCCGAGTTTTAGTAATGTGTTGAATTTGACCGAGGAGGACTTTGTACACAAGTTTATATCAACGTTTCCTGATGAGGCTGAGGAATTGTTGATAGCTTATAAAGGTCATACTCTGGATTCATCTTCTGAAGAAGAAAATGTAGATGCAAGCTAGCTTTCCATTTAATATTGAAGGAGCATATTTGATTTACATGCTCTGGTGACTCAGAGAATGAGGAGAAGCTTCTTCTACCAAACTATATATATTCTCTACGTAAGAGCTCTTAAAACCTTTTTTCTTTTTGTCTTTGGATTTGTAATGTTTCTCATAAAGAAATAGTCTATTGGCTGCTACTTTCTTTTAAGAAACCATTTACAAGGCTGATTCCTTTTGGAGGATCATGCACTTATGAATTGTTATTATACTATCTTTCCACATGTGAGGCCTTGATCTTTCCTACAATCTCCTTGTCAGCTATCTTGCCTTTGGACATCGATAACAAGGCAATCCCAAATCGCTTAAATTTCAAACATTGACTTGTCAAGACCTCTTATCAGTTGGATTGAGCAAACTTGTCTGCTTGCAATATATTATTCTGGAGTTAAATAAGATTTAGTTGAAGGTGTGGAGACAATTGCAGAGGGAAAGGAATGATAATAGAGCTCTTGATACGTGTATTTTAGAGATGAGCATAAAAGGGGTGAGCTTCGATTTGTCGAAGTAGCCACAAAGTTTGAAAGAGAACGAAGAGTTCTGTTGAGATGAAATGGAAGCCACACACTTCGTTTTCACAGTATTTAAAAACTATTTGTCTTGTTGGCTCCTCAGGTTTGGTCTTTCCTGCTTCTAAATTCATCCTGTGTGGGTTCTGCAATTTGTGCGACACTCTGAATTAATCTGAGAGATTGGTTCTGCAATTTGTGTAAGACTCTGAGTTTTGTGTTTTTAACTAGCCAAGTTATGTACCTTTATATATATATATATATGCTGGCATCTAGTTTCACTTTTTTACAAGGTAAAGTTGGTGGGTCTAATTATAAAATGTGCGGTTCTTGATTTTTGTTTGTTATATGGAAAATTTGAGCATTCTTGGATTGAATTTTGTTGAATTCTTGGCGGGGATTAGTTAGATTTCTTGTGCTCCTTCAATGCAAAGAGGCTGAACAACAATGTGGGCCTCTTACTCTTCAAGGGGATAAACCAATGAAGCATCTTTCTCTAATCCAATTATATCATGGGGCAGGGAAACTTTTGGGTTCAGAAATGATATATTTCAGTGCCTTGTTTGAATTTTCATGGCTCATAAGAGAAGATTTTTGGGGTGAAGCATATTTTGATCCAATCCAATAATTTCTTGGGAAACTAAATTAAATGTTCAGTTCAGTCTCTCAAGGAAATTTAATGGCTCATAGGAGAAGATTTAGGAGCCCTAGCTTCTAAGTTGTAGAATTTTTCAGGCTTTCCTGACAAGTGATGCACCAGAAGGTGGCCAAAGACTGCAAATTCTTGTGTTGCAGGCTTGCATCTATATAGATTATGTGATTTATTGTGCTAGAATTCATAACAAAAGGAATTGTTTGAATATTCATGTTCAATTTTTTTAATATTTTAAAATTTCAAAATTTCAAATTATTAGTATTTTTTTTTTTATTGTACTAATGTCTACTTACATATGACTAACTCTCTGGATTCATCTTCTGAAGAAGAAAAATGTTGATGCAAGTTAGCTTTTGAAGGCTTTGGTGGTTATGAGAATTAGATTTGTAAGATCTCTTAAAACCCTTTTTTTTTTCTTTGGACTTGTAATATTTGTCATAGAAAATCAGTTTATTGGCGGCTGCTAGTTTCAAGAAACCATTTACAAAGCTGATTCCTCTTTTGAGGATCATGTACAAATGAATTATTAGGATCCATCTTTCCACATAGGAGGCCTTGATATTTTCCTACAAATTCATTATATCTTGCTTTTGGACTTGGATAACAAGGCAATGCTCAAATTGCTGAAGTTTCAAAAGTTGACTTGTCAAGACCTTGCGCAAACCTGCGTACTTGCAATATATTTTCTTCATCTAGGACTAAATTGAAGGTGTGGGGACAATTGCAGAGGGAAAGGAATGATGTTAGAGCTCTTGCTACTTGCTAGGTGTTTCCAAAGGGGTGAGCTTCGATTTTTCGAAGTAGCCACAAAGTAGAAAGAGAAATGAAGAGCTCTAGTGTTGAGATGAAATGGAAGCCACTGGGTTGGTTTTATATATATATATATATATATATAAAATACGCACACTATTAATATATTAAATTTATGCTAATATATTATGTAAAAACATACAAATGAATTGAGTAATTTGGTTTCCCATTGTCAATATTATTTCTAATTTGTTTTTAATGAAATTTATTTTCTAATTAATTGAATTTCATATGAATTTATACTAGAGCTATTTAAATGTTATATTTGAAGCAAAATGTATGTTTAGCTTAATGGAATATATTATATAATATTTGGAATAGGTGGTGGGATCAAAAAAATAAAAAATTTAAAAATATAAAATATAAAATATTTTTTAAAAAATATATTTTTTACTTTTTATTTTTAAATTTGTGATATGAAAATGAATTTTTTATTTGTATTAAAAAATTTAAGAAAAAATAATTTAATTTCTTCTTAAATTATTTTTTAAAATAAAAAAAAAAATTAAAAAAAATTATTTTTGTTTATTTTTTATTTTCAAACTTTTTTAAAATTTTAAAAATAAAATTTTTAATTTTGAAAAATATTTTTCATTAAAAATAAAGGATAATGATACTTTTATTTTTTACTGTTTTTATTGACTATTTTAGAGTTGACTATAATAAAATTAGATGAAAAGATGTACTAATATATTGAGACATTCGTTAAGTCAATTTATATGAAAAAAAATAATAATTATTATTTTTTTATAATTTGTAATAGTTACATTTGCCAAAATAAATTTTAGTTATTTATCACTTAAAAATGTAATTATAATATCATATTTAAATTTTAATATATTTTTCTTTAGCTACATCACCTATTCAATATTCTATTAGAACAAAATTGCATTGGATGCAAAATGTGAAATCTTAATTTTATGAAGTAAACATTCAAAGGAGAACGTTTCCATATAAATTATTATTATTATTATTATTATTATATATAACTATTTATTATTCTTTAAAAATAATAAATAAAGTAATCCCATTAAAAATTATTTTGAAGATTTTTCTTTTTATTAATAATAATTGTTTATAGGAGTAATATAGTGTACGAATTGTATAATTAAAACCAAATAAGTTTTTTTTTTTTTTTTTTTTTTTTTTTTTTTATAAAAGAAATTTAAAATAAAGTTTGACATCATATTACTTGATAAAAGAAGATAATATAATAAAATTTCTATAAATTAACATCATTCGAATTCATAAATTATATTAATTAAAAAAATATTAATTAATTGAATATTAATTTAACCTATTAATCTAAATTGAACTAATAAAAAATTATTAATTTATCGAGTATTAATTTATAAAAATTTTACTGTAATATTAATTCATATTTCCTTGAATTTAATTTTAATGCAATTTTAACTAGAACTTTTTATACGAGACTTTTTATTATTATATATATATGTAACTATTAAAGAATCATATACGACGATATTTGTTACATTTAGCAATAAAACGTTAATTATATTTCAATTGCACCTATATTAATTCTTTAGTGTTTATTAAAAGAATTATATTAAATACTTTTAAGTTTAATTATTACTACAATTTGTAATAATTATATCATAATACTTTCTTTCTCACTCTAAAAAAATTACAGATTATATAGGTAGCACTTTTTTTTTTTTTTTTTGTATTTCTTTCTGTAAGTGATATTAATATTTTTTTTAGAAAATATTATAATAATCTGAATTTTTATTTATTTCAAAATCCTATCTTATAAGAATATATATATATATATATATATATATATAGTGGTGTGACTTAAAGTTCAACGGTTAGGATTTATTGATTGAAAATATCATGGCAAACATAAGTTGAGATCATGAGCTATGATGGCAGTGTGTGGGCCCAAAGTTCTAGCTTCCATCAAGCCTCTTTTCAATCTACTCTTGGATAGTAAAATATTAAAATTAATAAAGGTGTTTTAATTTTTTTAAATTTATTAATTTAAAATTATAAAATTTATTTAAAAATATTAATTATTTTTAATTTTATATATTTAATTATTTAAAATTATAAATAAATTTAAATATAAAATAAATACAAAATTATAAATTTATAAATATATTTTATAAAATTTTATGAAATTTATTTATATGTTGGAGAGTTAGGGTGTTCTTAGCCGCGAGGTCATTATGTTTTCCTTGTTACTTTAATTCGCTGAATATTATATAATATTATATAGCTTGTATTTTGTTTAAAAAAAAAAAGAAAACCGGCTCACCTGATTAGTTTAAGCAACCAATCATATAGTTGGCATCATCAAATATGGGTAGAAGCCCGATTTGAAAAAGAAGAGAAAGATCGAAAAAGAAAGTGGAAACTACCAAAGATCGAAAAAGAAAGTGGAAACTACCACCTCCATTGCGCAGCCTCGGGCGACCTCTGGGAAAGCACCAACAGCGAAAAATGACGGTGAACGACGGCATAAGCGCGAGTAGAAACAATTCAATCTAATGTCGACACCTTCAAACCACGATAATAGTCGATTCCAACGATTGTTTCAGCAAGTCTTAGTTGGAAAGTTCTCTCCACGAGCTTCCATTTGACACCAACCCCGACCAATATGGATGACCGATGATGAAGGAATTAGACAACCGACTGCGAGTGACAACGAGTGCTGATTATTTCTAGACTTCTGATGTTAAGACGAGATAAATGGTGTAATTTCCATGTTACAGAACCACAGACAGCACTGACGTTTGGCTGGTCGGCGGTGGACACTAGCTCCAACAACTCCATTTTGATTTTTGGATGTGTTCTATGACCCTAGTTCAATCAAGTGATGCATTGGTAAGTCTGAAACCTTAGCTTTTTTTACTTAGATGCTTGATTTTCAAACATTTTATAGTCGAGCAATATAGTTATAATATTTTAATTTAATTTAATTGATTTTAATAGAAATGAATGTGAGGTATGTGAATTCTGATATGCTAGTCGTTAAACTCGAGTAAATGATTTTGAAGGATTTTATAAACGAGAAGTATCACTTTATGCAAATATATATGTATAAAATATGATATAAAAGAACTAAACAATTTGCCTCGATTTTAAATAATTTATAAGCTAAATTAAAGTTTACTTAAATGTAAATGAATTATTTATAGGATTTAAAAAGGAATGCTTATATCTAAATAATTATAAAAAAATTTTGAAATTATAAATTATCTTTTTAAATAAATTACTTTCAAATGATGTTTAATTATGTTAATAATCTACTTTATATCGGCCAATTTCATTCTAGCTAGAGCCAGAGAACTAGAATAGTTTTGATCGGAGGTTACCATACTTTTATTTTCAGGCTAAAGCCTTAAGGGACTTTTTATAGGAATACAAGTTTGAAATAGGTAAGGGCCTTTTTGCTTCCATGATATTCGCTGTTGGAAAGGGTAGAGTTTCATCTGGTGGGCAGGTCAAAGGTGAATGACAAAGACATGTGGTAGAGAGCAGCTGAGGCGGCTAGTTCCATAAGAGTCTTGTTCGATATTCCATCTGTCTAAGTTGTTAGCCAGCAAGTGCTCACGCCATTTATCACAAAAAAGAGTTTTTGATGGACCCATTTGACTAACGTAGTTAAATCTTCATTAGAAAATATAATTAAATTAAAAAATATAATTACAACGTAAAAAAAACAAAAGAACCCAAGTTATAAAATTGATATAATTCAGAGATATATTTATATTTTTACATAATTATTTATTCCAACTATTAGGTGCAAAGCGAACTAATAAGAAACAGATCTAATAAAGCTTCATCATCCTGACCATAATTAAATTATATTATAAAAAATAATATTTGAAAAAGTGATCTACATAACATATACTTGACAAATTCTACTTCATGTCTTTTTTATTGTTTTTTATTAGAATATGTATCCAATACTTAAATTGGTTAGGGAAAGATAAAGGCTAAGATTAAACCACATGCAATCCAGCGGTAGATATAGTTGGCGTTGGCATACTGACAAACCTCAAAAAGACCCAATTTCTTCAAGCTTTAGTTGTTAAATTAAAATATTTTTACATATTTTAATAATCACTAAATATTTAATTTTAAAATTATAGTAGTTGTTGCATTTTCACATATCAATTAAAAGTGATTACAAAAGAAAGGCTGTAAATAATGTATTAATTTATTGTATTATGTACAGTAAAATGTTGAATCATTAGGTAAATTAGGGTAAAGGGTAATTAGATCATTTTATATAGGGTTAGTTAGGTCATTTTATCAAGATGTATATAAGCTTATTTTTCTTATTTTTCTGCTCTTTTATATATACCTTGTGTATTTTCTTCTTCAATTTGAAACCCCTAAAATACCTTTACTTCCTCTATACTCTTTTCATGGTATTAAAGCGCCGATTTGGATAACTAGTGTCTATTTTTCGTTTTTATTTTGTTGTTACCTAGGTTGGAAATAATCTTGTTACTTTGATAAATTTTAATCTTTGATTCTATCATTTTAACTGTTTCGATCTTAGATTGAAACCCTAAAACATTTATTTTAATCTTTGACTCATCGATTTCATTCTTTGTTTGTTCTAATCTTATATCAAAAACTTAAAATTGTTCCTTTTAATCTTCGAATATGTTCCTTGATTCTGTTCATTTTCATGTTCTAATTTCATATCAAAAACCTAAATTTATTTCTTCTGATCTTTGATTATGTTACTTTGGTTGATATTTTTCATCCTGTAGAGGAGAGTAAACACCACTCCAAATCCCAGAGATTCGTTGCAGTTGTAGAGTTATTTTCATCTAGGAATGACTCTGATAAGTGCTTTATTGACTAGATCTAACTATCTTGCATGGAATAGAGAGATGAAAAATCGTATTGGGGGCTAAACTCATATTAAGGTTTGTTATTAGTAAATGTGCTATTCTAGAAGATAATTTCAATGAATTCGATGAGTGGCAAAAGGTGGATTACATAGTGACGTCATGGATCCTAAACTTCATCTCAAAAGAGTTGATTGAATCTTTTATCTACCCAAGTAGTGCGAAAGAACTTAAGGGATGAATAAGAGAAGAGGTTTGGGAAAAGTAATGAACCTCTCATGTATCAGGTGCAAAGAAAAATCGCTTCAATTTATCAAGGGATTGTCTATAGCCCTGTATTACACTAGATTGAAGAAACTGTGAGATGAATTGGTGTGCTTGATGCCAATTTCTGTGTGTTATTGTGAAGCAGCTAATAATATGTCAGATTTTAGCTAGAATAAAATATTGTTGATGGAACCATGACCTAGTATTATTAGTATAATATTCTAAAAAAATATACGGATACAATTAAATTATAACAGTGAAAATTAAGTTAATTAAGAAGTAAATTGATCAAAATGATTTTAGAAAGTATAAAAAAATTATTTAAGAAAAAATTTATTCGAAAAACTATAAGAATGTTAATAAACATCATTATCGATAATTTATTTTTATAATATTTTTATGAAATTCTTTATCAGAAGTGATTGAGGATACTCTAAGTTGAGATTTTAAACTATCAAGAAAAAATAAATTGAGGATCAATATGAAGTCAAATAAGCAAATGGATAGTGAAGGAAAATGAAGTGGATAGTGTAGAAAAAAAAGTGATAAAAAATATTGTATTAGAAAATTTGTCCTTTTTATTTTTAATTAATTTTCGACATTTTTTTTTACTATTTCTTTTTCACATAATTTAAATTAGATAGATTATATTATGAGTTAATTAAAAATAAATTGAAATAAATATGATATTAAAGGTGATGGAAATGGATATGGAAGAGAAGTAAAATCAAGAAGATGTAAATTTATAATTTTAGAGTCTTACCGAAACAAGTTCGGTATAAAAATTCTTTAGTTATAAAAGTTGAGTTATTCAGTTGAATTGAGGTACTAAGGTCATGTAAGGTTCCATATGAATTTAATTGAAAGAATTTAGTGACTCAATTAAAAAGAATTATGGTAGCAATTATAAATATGAAAAATTATAGGCAAAAGTATAATTATCCAAAGTTGTAGGACCCACCAAGCCAAATATCATTTTAATCCATAAAATCTATTATTCTCCAATGAAAAATCCTTAGAGTGGTTGGCCAAAGAGATAAGGAAAGTATGATTTTTATTGAAGATTTTTCCCACCATTTATGGAATTTTGACAAATGTCCAAATTCTAAAATTTTCTCTATTTTTCAACCTTTCCATTAGCTTAGTATAAATTAGAATGAGATGGATAGCCAATTGAACATCTAATGGCCAAACCATCCATGGAAAAGTCTCCAAAAATATTTTTCTAAATTCCCTTATATTGAAACCAAATGTTTGAGCAAGGAAAGATTAGATAAGAAAAATGATCAAAGAAAAATTTATGGATTTGCTATTCTTGGAAGAGAAATGAAGAGAGGTCTCATCTAAGGTAAGGTTATTAACTTGGATTTTTAATTTATTCTATAAGTATTATAGCTAAAATAGTTAATAAATTGAATCAGTCGAATTATATAATCAAAGGAATATGAAAGAAGTTAAAGGATGAATTAGTGTTTTAAAGAATTCTAGAAACAGTTTAGGTCATAAATTTGTAGTTTAGATTTTATGGATTTAATGAATGAATTTGGGAAATGCAAAACATGAAAATTATAGGTATATGTGTTATGTATATTCCTGTAAAATGATATTGAGCAAAGACTGTGACTAGCTCGGATATAGGGTTTCTGAAAAATACTATTATATTTTTATTATGGAGAATGTTAGAGATTGAATTAGGTAAAGTATTAAATATGAAAAATATTCCTATATATATGATATAAGTTTCTGTAAAATGGTTTTGCATTTGGATGAACATGGATTGAGTTATAGGCATGGAAATGGAGTCTGCCCGGATATAAACTGTAGACAGTAGATATAACATTGACGAATTATTGATAATGGTGTAGTAATCAGATTAACCTGAAATTTGAATAGGTAGTATTCTCATATGTCTAGTTTATGTAGAAAAAATAATTGAAGCAATTGGATAAGTTTAGAGAGAGATATGATTAAAAGAACACATACTGCCAGTAAGGGTTTCTATATAAGTAAACCCTAGAAATTGAGAATTTTAGGAATTTCTTAAATATAAGTATCATTAATATAATTTCATATTAATTGGTATCTAAATTGAAATTAATTAGTTATGTAGCATCAAGAATGAATAAAAGACATGTTGGAAACTATGAGTGCTAAGGCATTGGATCAAGAAAAAAAAAAGGAAATGGGAAATGTAAAGGTTAACGGATAAGGTGAGTTAACTATACATCATTGTGCTTGTTCCTTGTCATAACATGATTTATTAAGTTTAAATGAATTTTATTTCATAATGACCGAATGCGTCCTTGTTATAATTATTGAATAACCAATTCTAAATTGATCTATTGCTATTGAACTGTTATTGAGATTGAAATGCTTGTTATTTTGCTCATATTGAGAACCTGAATTGTGATATTGAGTTTGATTGTTTTAGCACCATAATACCCTTAGTGTTATGCACACCAAATATTCAACCAGATGTCACATTGATTATTATTGATTAGCTACCTTTGTACCGAAAATGGAACCGATCACATATTACTGAAAAGTATTGACCCTGAATGTTAATCGTTATAATATCTTAATATTTTCAATGATTACTTGATATTGTTACTGATTCCCATTAGCCTTTTTATATATGGAATTGACAGAGCTACTTTATTAACGGGGTCATGGGTAAGTACCGTCGACATTG
The DNA here is from genome assembly GCA_948193065.1 of Aleurites moluccanus. NCBI lineage: Eukaryota > Viridiplantae > Streptophyta > Magnoliopsida > Malpighiales > Euphorbiaceae > Aleurites > Aleurites moluccanus. Next base: position 41,955 of record CANXYC010273916.1, on the reverse strand, counting down.
TGCATAATAACTCTTTTACAGTATTTACCCTAGCTAGGAAGGGACTTGTCCTAGCCGTGAAATCTAGCCCGCCTTATATAATTTTACATGTGAATGCTAAAAGTTAAATGTGATACGTATTCAAGGCCCAATATCTATCACTTCAACATATGAATATGATATCTATAATATGATTAGCCAATGTTATCTATTATTGATATCCATTCCTTTCACCCATAGCATTTGGTGTGCAAATTGTTAACCTTTTATATGCAATATTGATAACCTTTTTTCTTATTTCTTTCACTCATTGTTACCTACATAATTTACATATTTAATGATATATATTTAACTCACTGAGTGTTATACTCACCTCGTGGTTCCTTATCATTTTACAGGAATAAAGTGGTAGAAGTTATTCCCAAGTCATTTTCCTTCCTTCGCACTTGGGACAACTGAAGACTCCAATGTATATTTTATTTTTTATGGAGTCAGTAAGCTTAAACTCTAGAGCTCTATAGGATATAATTCGAGGTATAGATAGTTCTGGTTGATTTTATATGTGTAAGTGTGAATGATATGAAAATGTGATATGACCTGTTACTGGAATTTAACAGATAATTAATGCAAAATGAGTAAAAAGTGATAAAAAATAATGATAATGATAACGATAAGGAAAATGGTAACAGTAATAATAATATTAAATATAAGTAAGCTATTGAGATATGATGTGAAAAGAAAATATAAAAGTGCTATATATGCCTACCTGAACTGTGAAGTTGAGGATATAAGGGTGGTGCATATTGGGAGTGTATTTTTTATGCAGGTTGAGAATTTTGAGAAATTATTGAAATGTGAATTTGGTACTATTCATGTAAGAAAGATACTCTGTCAAATTTTTATAAGACTAATAATTGTTGAATGGAGTTTGAATATTACTGAATGAGTTTAAGTATGAATGACTGATGATTGATATGTTTAAGGATTTTATGGGTGTCAGTGACCTTAAGTTTACCCGTGCCCTAGAATCGTCATGCCCTAGGACCGTCATACCCCTTATAATGGGACGTGACAAATAGAGCCTACTATGTGGTTCTTAGAGTAGAAAAGTATAGGGAAACGTACTCATTTACTAATAAGTCTATAAAAAGTAGTGCTATAATTACTAAGGGTTATAATAATAAGAAGGACAATCAGAAGGGAGGGAATTGGAGAAAGAAGGATAAGGCTGATAGGTATTGTGAAGGAAAACCTGCTTCAAATTGCATGGTTATCCTGAATGGTATGAGAAAATGAGAAAGTATAATTGAAGAATAAATCTTTAGTTAAAATGGCAGCTCGGGTGTCATAATCTAAGGTTGAGGTTTATGACTGTGGAAAGGACATAGCAAAAATGAAAGAATGGTATTTTGCCTTTTCTATGCAATGCAAAGAGAGGTTCATAAATACTTAAAGGGGGAGGGAGTAACATATGGAAACTATGTGAACTATATCAGCTATGCAGATATTATCCATACTATGGCTCTTAATTGTTTTGATTGTGGATTTGATAGTGTGGATTATAGATTCAGGTGCTACAAATCATATGTCCTTGGACTCAAATATACTTATTCAACCTACAAACCTAAAATACTTACTATAGTCAAGTTGCCTAGTAAAAGCACCAAAGTAGTTCACAATATAGGCACAATTACACTCACATTTAAACTAATCTTGATCAAAGTTTTACATGTTCCTACTTTTAAGTTCAATTAGCTATTAGTTAACAAACTTACACAAACAATTAAGATCAAAATCATTTTTTATGGCACTCACTATGCCTTTCAGGACCTACTGACAAATGAGATGCTAGCAGGGGGAAAGGTCTATGATGGACTTACATTTTAGATAGGAAAAACTTCCTTGTGTATACCATCAAGGAGTTTCAAAACATGGGTTTTGCTATCCTTTCAATTGTTAAAATAAAATCTTCACTAATTTGTACAACTACTTCAAATAATAAAGAAACTTCTATTCTTTTTTACTTTATCGTATAAAAAATTAGGGCATGCATCTCATTCTAAACTTGTTCATTTACCTTATATTATTGATGCAACAAAAATCCATAATGACATTTGTCATATTTGTCCATTGGCAAAGTAATAAAGATTACTTTTTCATAAGAGTTCTATTTATAGCACTCAATTGTTTGAATTAATTCACATAGATTTTTGGGGACCTTATAAGACACCTATAATTTTTAGTGCAACTACAGTTTCACTATAGTGAATGATTTTAATAGGTCAACATGGACCTATTTACTTAGAGATAAAACCCTAACACCATACTTTTTGAATCAATTTTTGATCATAGTATAAATTAATTCCAAGTGTTTGTCAAAATAGTAAGATCAAACCATAGTTTTGAATTTATTAGTGCATAATGCAAAATTATCTTAAGCCAATTTGGTAACATTCACCAAAAATCATGTCCTTATACTCCACAGTAGAATTGCATTGCAAAAAGAAAATATAAACACCTGTTACGAATAGTTAGAACCCTTATGTTCCAATCACATTTGCCTGAGTAATTGGGGAGATGCAATATTATATGCAACTCACATCATCCATGGACTCCCAACAGCCTTCCTCAAATGGAAAACCATATTTGAGGTTATTAATCATAAACCACCAAAGCCTTAAAAGTGTTTGGTTGCTTATGTTTTGCAACTAACACAAAACCATATAAAGACAAGTTTGATTCAAGAGCATATAAATGCATCTTTTTAGAGCATGTACTTGGTCAAAAGGACTAAAAAAGGTTTATGATTTTAGTAATAAGAGTGTCATCATTTTCAGAGATGTTATTTTTCATGACAATGTCTTTCCTTACCATAATTTTGATCCTAATATACAGTCAGTTCTTGTTTTGCCTTCTAATACACAACTTGTCCTACCTTTGCCATTAGTTGATGTACTTAACACCCATTTAGCTCCTTTAAATGAAGTTGTTTTCACACCAATTGCTTCCTCATTTAAGTCAACTTTGCAAACTTTATCACATAATATCCATGTTTCCTCATCACCTATATCTTCCATTAATCAATATATTCCTCATGAATCTTCTTCTATCTTAAATACTTCTCAACTTCCATAACCTCTAGTTCCTTCTTCACAATTTATTCCTCCTGTTAGACATAGTGATAGAATTAAAACTAAACCTTAGTAACTGAAAGATTTTGGGTTTATTAGTCAATTAGACCTATTTTTCGCTACTACCTCTCAACCAAACATCCCATTTCCTATTCAACCTTTCCTTACACTATTCATCCTAAGTCAATCACATATGAAATTTGTGGCAAATGTCTTTATTGTCCAAAAACCAAAGACTTATAATCAAGCTAAACAAGATCCCAATTGGGTTGTTACCATGAATAAAGAAATCTAAGCTTTAGAATTGAATCATACCTAGGAATTGATGGAGTTACTAACTGGTGAAAAGCCTAATAGGTTCTAAGTGGATATATAAGATCAAATATAACACTCATGACACTTTTGACAAATATAAAGCCAAGTTAGTGCCTAAGGGATATAACAAGTTAGCAGGGCTAGATTGCAATGATAGTTTATACAAGTAGCAAAAGTTGTTACTATTAGGTTATTTTTGGAAATTGTTATGGATCATAAGTGGCATATTCATCAAGTGAACATTAATAATGCCTTCCTCCATGGTTATCTTGATGAAAAGGTTTACAAAGTGCCACCTAAGGGCTATTTGGTTGTTGATTCATAAGTTTATAAGCTTCTCAAATTTTTGTATGGCTTTAAACAAGCCTTCAGGCATTGAAACCTTGAGTTCACTGCCAAACTTAAGGATTTTGGACTTGTCCAGTCTTCTCATAACAATTGCTTATTCACTAAAGCATTCTATTTTTTTTAGATTTATTGATTTATGTTGATGTTTTGGTCACTAATACTTTTGAAACCGATATTACTTATGTGAAAGACTATTTACATTGTTAAGTCACCATCAAAGATCTTAGACAAGCCAAGTACTTTATAGGTCTTGAGCTTGTATCTGTTTGTATATCAATAAAAAAAATACATCTTGGATCTCCTCCAAGATACTGGTCTATCTGGTGCCAAGCCAACATCTTTGCCATGACCTTCAAGACTTAATCTTATAAACTCAGGATCTACTTGTGCTATTTTATCTACTCTGTAATATTACAAAAGATTGATTGGCACATTGTTATGCCTCAATCTAACAAGGCATGATATCAAATATGCAACTCAATAGTTAAGTCAGTTTATGCAAAATCCAAGACGCATTAGGATGTTGTTATTCATCTTGTAAGATATCTCAAGAGTTGTCCAACTACTGATCTTTTCTTCTCTTCATCATCCAGTTTTCAGTTAGCTATTTATTGTGATGCTAACTAGTCATCTTGTATTGATACAAGGAAATCACTCACAGACCATTGTATTTTCCTTGGTTCTTCTTTAGTTTCTTGGAAGACCAAGAAACAAGTTACTTTGTTAGATCTTTTACTGAAGCTAAGTACAAGAATATGCTAACTACAATTTGTGAGCTCTAGTATATTTCATATTTGTTGACTGTATTTCAGGTTTCATTGTCTTTGCCTATTTCCTTGTATTGTGACAATTAGGTAGTTATCCACATTTTAACAAATCCAATTTTCCACAAGAGAATCAAGCATCTAAAGATTGATTATCTCCTTGTTAAAAACAAATTCAAAAAAGGATATATCAAGCCTGTTTATATTTCCTTCAAATAGCAATTAGCAAACATTTTTACTAAACTTATGCCCTTTCAAGTCTCATCAGCATTTATTGTCCAACATGAATATGCTTTATTCTGACATGCCTTCATCTTGAGTGGGATGCAAACATATATTAGTTTATTATTGGTAAAATGCATCTTAAGACCCCCTAAACTTTGTTCTTTTTGTCTATTGAGTCATTAAGTTTACTTTTGTACTAATTGAGCCCTTAAACTATTGATTTCTTGTCTATTGAAAGATTTTTTACGATGGTTGACGAGAGTGTATTTTACGCGTGTTAAAAGCGCGTTATACCCATTTTATCAGCTGACTGGAATTTGATTATCTGAGTTGAAAAATTAAAAAAAAAATTAAATTACAAATCATTAAAACACCAAACGACACCGTTTTCATCTTACCTTATTTCTTACCTTAAAAACTCTAAATCCACCGCATTCATTAAAATACAAATCATTAACTACTTCGCATTCCTTTACTCTCATCTTATTTTAAGAAAAGGGAAAATCTACCATATCTCATCATAAACATCCTTAGCAACTACCGTCTATATCGGAGTAGATATTTAATAAAATAAGAATTGAGTTTACAGTAATTGTTCAACAAACAAATCTCAATGATATATGTAATCCCACAAATTGAAAGACCCCTTTCAAGAATCAATAGAAAAAAAAATATATATGGGCAGCATTTTTCGCAATTCTTGAACATACAAGCTTATCAAACAAAGTATAGTCTCAAAGGCTTATCAAGATTGAAAGAAGACAATGCAACAATATCAAGACTATTGATCTAATTAAGCAATTTCTTACCCTGGCGAAGCAAATACTCGATGCAGAAAAAATTATTGCGATATACTTGCTTGGAGTTGCGGTGAAACTCTGCTGAAATGATTGATTCAATCTGGCATTGATCCTCTGGGGATTTTAAACAAGTAGCTCAAAGAAATGCTCTGTCTAGAGTAAGCACTTGTTTTTGTAAACCTGAGAGTTTTGGCCCATTAGAAGCTCCTATGGTATCTTCTTATTTGAAATCAAGCTCGTTGTTTGGTAATGGGACGATACTAATCTTGGAGTAGACCTCGTTGATTTCAAAATTTGCAAGGTACTTAACGGCGGCAACAAGAAAAAAGATAAGAGCCCAGATTCGCAGGGAGGAAGAGAAATCAACCGGCAATTGAGAGTGCTCGATGTGGCCCTGATGGAAGTAAAAGACTCTGGAGTTCACTGGAGAGATCTGCACCATGCTTCCTACACAGGCGCTATGGATTCAAGCTCTTTTCCAACTCTTTCATAGCTTTTTAACGGTGGTGGCGAAAAGGGTTCTAAAAATGGAACAAAAATGAAAGTGAAAAATCAATGGATTTAGGGTTCAAGATGAAAACGGTGTTGTTTGGTATTTTAATGATTTGTAATTTAATTTAATTTTTAATTTTTCAACTTAGATAATCAAATCCCAATCAGTTAATGAAATGGTCATAACGTGCTTTTAATATGCATAAAATATACTCTATCAATCACTATTAAAAAAAAAATTAATATACAAGAAATCAATAGTTTAAGGATGAAATCAATACAAAAGTAAATTTAATGGTTCAATAGATAAAAAATACAAAGTTCAAGAGTTTTAGAATGCATTTTAACTTTATTATACAATGTACGGTAAAATGCTGACTCATTAGGTAAACTAGGGTAAAGGGTAATTAGGTCATTTTGTATAGGATTAGTTAGGTCATTTATCAAGATATATATAAGCTCCTTTTCTTCCTTTTCTCTTCTGTTTCATATGTATGCCTAAATCATTTTCATCTTCTAATTAAAACCCTAAAATACTTTTGTTTCCTCTGTACTCTTTTTATATGCAAATATCGGGAGAAAAGGTGCGGGATTGTTTTCTAGAGAGCGAGTGCCGTGAGAGGCGGTTGGCAAGTCATAGGAGATTGATCCGCCGGAGCGAAGAACTAAATTCTTTAACATGAATATTTTTCATGAATAATATTCTGGTTGATGTTTAGTCAAATCAGATCCGAGTGGTATCAGATTTCTTCCTTTGGAATTGTAGTGTTTGATTCTGATTCTGTACTAAAATAACTCATCTGGATTTTGGAAGATGAAATTAAGATTCTATATCTTCCATTTTCCATAATAAATTTTTGTCATTGAGAATAAATTTTTTTTAAAGAAAACAATTTTATATCTTAAACCCTAAACTCCAATTCACTCACTCAATTCTAAATTTCTAAAATCCCAATTTTCAAATGATGATGGTCAAGTCACCATCTCTTCTTTCACCTTTCCATTTATACAGTTTTTTCTTCAACCCCAAACAACCATTATTATTTTTTACCGTCTTTTCTTCTTTCTCTTCACTTGCCAAAACCTCAAATGCATCCTCAAGTACTGTTCTTCACGATTATCTATTAAAAACCTTAAAATTCTCTGAAACTAAAGCCCTCTCTGTTTCAACCCGCTTCTCTCATATCAAATCCATTGAAAATGTTCAATCTGTGGTTCTCTTTCTCCAAAGCCTTGGTTTCTCTAATTCCCATATCCAATCTGTTGCCTTTGTAACACCTAAAATTCTCTTTGCTAGTATTGATAAGTCCCTTAAACCAAAACTTAAGTTTTTTCAAGATCTGGGTATTGTGGGTTCTGATCTGGTTAAGTTGATTGCCAAGAATTCCACTCTTTTAACTGCTAGTTTGCAAAAAAAATTGGTTCCTCGTGTTGAAATTTTGAAGAAAGTTTTGTTGAATGATGAGACTAAGGATTTGATAAAAGTTATACGTAGATGTTCTTGGATTATCTACAAAAGTCCTGAATCAATTTTGTTATCCAACATAGCATTCTTGCAGAGTTGTGGGATAGTTGGGTCTCAGCTCAAACGGTTGTTAACGAGGAAGCCTAGGCTTTTTGTTACGCAAGAATCCAGGGTTAGAGACCTTGTTTCTCGGGCTTTAAATATGGGGTTCAAGGTTAATTCGGGGATGTTGGTTTATGCTTTATATGTCCTTAATGGCTTGAGTAATGATACAATTGAGAGAAAACTTGGGGTTTTAAAAAGTTTTGGGTTTTCAGAGGATGAATGCCTTATAATGTTTAGAAGGGCCCCAGAATTTCTTAGGAACTCTGAGAAGAAGTTGAAGTTGGGGATGGATTTCTTTTTGAACACAGTGCAGTTTAAAAGGGAGGTGTTAGTTCGTAGACCTTTATTGTTAATGCTAAGCATGGAAGGAAGAGTGATTCCTCGATACAAAGTTATGGAGATTATGAAGTCAAAAAAGTTACTTAAGAAAGAGCCGAGTTTTATTAAGATGTTGATTTTAACAGAAGATGACTTTGTACTCAAGTTTATATCAAGGTTTCCTGATAAGGCTGAGGAATTGTTGATAGCTTATAAAGGTCATACTCTGGATTCATATTCTGAAGAAGAAAAATTCTCTATGTAAGAGCTCCTAAAACCTTTTTTCTTTTTATCTTTGTATTTGTAATGTTTCTCATAAAAAATTAGTTTATCGGCTGCTACTTTCTTTTGAGAAACCATTTACTTGGCTGATTTTTCTTTCCACATGTGAGGCCTTGATCTTTCTTACAATCTCCTTGACAACAATCTTGCCTTTGGACATTGATAACAAGGCAATCCCAAATTGCCGGAGTTTCAAATGTTGACTTGTCAAGACCTCTATCAGTTGGATGGAGCAAACTTGCCTGCTTGCAATATATTATTCTCGAGTTATATAGAGTTACTTGAAGGTGTGGAGACAGTTGCAAGAGCTTCGATTTGTCGAATTAGCCACAAAGTTTGTAAGAGAATGAAGAGTTCTGTCAAGATGAAATGGAAGCCACTCACTTGGTTTTCAGAGTATGTAAAAACTATTTGTCTTGTTGGTTTCTCAGGTTTGGTCTTTCCTGCTTCTAAATTCATCCTTTGTGGGTTCTGCAAGACTGAATTCATCAGAGAGAGATATTCTGCAATTTGTGCAAGGCTCTGAATTCTGAGTTATATAATATATGTATAGACATCTAGTTTCATCTTTTTACAAGGTAAAGTTGGGGGTCTAATTATAAAATGTGCAGTTCTTGGTTGTTATATGGAAATTTGAAATTGAAAGTCTTATATGTGATTGTTAAATGGAAATTTGAGCTTGCTTGGATTGACTGTTGTTTAATTCTTGATCTGTGTTTGTTATATGGAAAATTTGTGCGTTCTTGGATTGAATTTTGTTTAATTCTTGGCGGGGATTAGTCAGGTTTCTCGTGCTCCTTCCTTCAATCCAATAGTAATTTAAAGAGGCTGAGGAACAATGTCTGCTTCTTACTCTTCAAGGGGATGAACCAGTGAAGCATCTTTCTCTAATCCAATTCGATGATGGGGCAAGGGAACTTTTGGATTCAGAAATTATATATTTCAGTCCCTTTTTTGAATTTCCATGGCTCATAAGAGAAGATTTTTGTGGTGAAGCATATTTTGGTCCAACCCAATGGTTTCCTGGGAAACTAAATTAAAATGTTCAGTTCAGTCCCTTCATGGAACTTTTATGGCTCATTGGAGATGATATTTAAAATTCATAAAATGTATCCATGAAATTAAAATCCTTAAAAAATGAAATCAATGGATTTAATTAATTATAACATTTGGTATGAAAACAAAATCTTTGAATTTATAATTTAAATTTTTATACAACTTATGTTTGATTAAATAATTAAATTTAATAGATTTTAAAAATAAAATTTTGATTTATCCAATATTTAATGAACTTTTGAACTCAGTAAATATATTTTCATGGCAATAAATATTTTTTTTATGGGAGTGGAGGAGTTTTTTTTCCTGTTTCCATACTTTTTTGAACTGAAATCATTGAAATATGAATAACTGTGCAATTCATTGATTTTGTTAATAAAATAAACATGAATTTTAAGCTAAATATTTAGATGGACTATTGAGTAATTCCGAGCTTTAGCGCCAATGTTTTTCTAATGAGTGTACAAAAAATTATAGAAACTTGTTTATTTTCTAAGCCTTTTTATCAATGAATGTTGATAATATTCATGAGCATAATTTTTAATTTCCTAAAATATAATTTTCTGAAACTTACAAGTCATAAAATTCATGTCTAATTTAAAATAATAGTTTAATATTAACAATATTTTCACATCTTCAAAACTTAGCAAAATATACAAAATTTTAATAAATTTATTTAAACTTAAAAATGAGTTGATCATCTAACCTAAAAAAAAAAAAAAAAGAAAAAGAAAAAAGAAACTTATTCAAATGTCTCATGTTACTAGATTTTTTTTTTTTTAGTATTAGAGAATGGAAATCGATTTTAAATTTATTGTTCAGGAAAATATGCACACCGTTAAATAATGTTTCAATGTGCCGTTGCTAAATTTTTAAATAAATTCATTTGCAAATTTTTTTTATATAAAATTATTATAAAGACTTTTGATACTTTTAACATGAGTGAAAAAAAATATTCAAATAAAAATAATAATTTAAATATAGAATATATTTAAATAATAATAATAATAAGTGATTCAAATATTTATAATAAAATATTATATTATATTTTAATATAAAATTAATAATATTTTTATAATTTGTAATTATATAAGTAAAATATTTATAAATTAATACTCAATAAATTAATAATATTTATTATATAATAGTTTTCTCTAGTTTCAACTTGAGTTAGTGGATTAAATGAATAATTTCGATAAATTAATAAAATAATATTTTTCTAAAAATTCATACATAATTATATAGTTTCATTTATATTATAAATTAATAATTTTACCAATATTCTATATATAATAGACTATGATACTTTATTAAAATATGTATTTATTATTACTTATTTTTCTTGAAATTTAAATATAGTTGGATCTTATTTCTAATTTTTTTTATTGAATCTAAAAGTTCTGAATTGAACTCTCAAATTATAATAAAAATTTATAAAATGTTATTGATACATTAATGGTGTTCTCATTTTTAATTTCACTTGAATGCATTTGATATTGTACTTTAATTAATTTTTAAGTGAAATTCATCAGAAAACTATTGTTATAAATTTTTTTTAGTACATATAGAATGCTCTTTAGTTATTATACTCACATAATACTTTACGCATCTCATTTGTTATGATTGATTTTTAAATACTTTTTAAATGAGAAGACATAGTAAGTTCATAACTATGAAAAACATAAGAGATTATTTAAAGTGATTTATATAAAAACTATTTTAAATCTAAAAAATTACACTCACGTATTTTTTTATCCTTCATTTAATTCATATTCAATTTACACATATTTTTCTGTTCAATTTATTTAATTAATATTCAATTGATAACATATATTTTTTTATTTTAATTAATTTATATTCAATTTATCATATTTTTTTTAATTCATTTAACTCATATTAAATTGATAATAAAATTGGATAAAACACTAATTTTTTAGGTAATTAAATATTATTTGTTAAATTATAAATACTCTCTTTAAATTAATAAATTATTAATTTATCAATTAATTAATATCTCTTTTAATTAATAGAATTTATGAGTCCCAATATTATTAATTTATAAAGATTTTATTGTAGAAGGATAATTTTAAATATTTATTCAATAATAAATTCTCTCGTCCATTTAATTTATGAAATTGGAAAAAATCATCTCCTAAGTAAAAATTGAAATTCTTCAAAAATAAAATATTGTAATAAATGAGTGATGGAAAAAATCATCTCCTAAGTAAAAATTTAAATTCTTCAAAAATAAAATATTATAATAAATGAGTAATTTTTTTAAATTCATAGATTTTATCTTATTTTTGTTAACCAAATAATGATTTATATGAAATTTATAAATATGATGAGTTTCATCACCCAAAATCTCCCTATTCAAACATAGCCTTCGAGCTTTTCTGATAAGTGATGCACCAGAAGGTGGGCAGATACTGCAAATTCTTGTTTTGAGGGCTTGCAGCTATATAGATTATGTGATTTATTATGCTAGAATTCATATTAAAAGGAATTTTATTGAAAGGAATTGTTTTAATATTCAAATTCAATTTTTTAAATATTTTAAACTATTATATAATATACATTTCAAATTATTAGTAATTATTTAGTATAATAATTAATAAACTCACTATTAAAACTATTTTTATTACAAAATATTATAAATGCTATAATTAACAATTAATGTCAGTGGATAAAAATATAATAAAAAATAAAACTATTTTATTTTTACAATAGATATCAATAATAATATCTTATTACTTAAAAAGTGTTCATAACTAATATTTACTTTATACTTCTTTTACATTATTCTTTAATTTTTTTTATTGTATTTAAAAATGTAATTAAATAATGTCACATGTATATGTAATTTATTCATGCTTTAGTCCTAGAATTAAAATATTATAATATTTTAAATTTAAATTTATTTTCATTATGTAGGACAATAAATAATTTAAATTATACATTTAAATATAAAAATAGACTGAGTAGGTGTTTTGTAAAGTTTTTCAATTCCTAAGAGTTTATTAAACACTGCTTATCTAAAAAGGACAAAAAAGAGTAAAGTAATCCCATACAAATAATTATTATAAAGAATCATATATGATGATATTTATTACATTTTAAAAAATCACTAAATTTTATTTTTTTAAAATTTGATCATAAATTAAAATTTTCTTTTGAATAATTATATAACCGAAATCTTTATTTGAAAAATAACGTGACAAGTTATATAAGTAAATGTTGCTGATTATATATGACACATGGCTGCTTGTCTTTTTTCAAATAAGAATTTCTGTTAGTAATCACAAAATGTATAAAATTTTAAATTTTAATGATTTATCTAAAAAAAAATTTGATTTGTGATTAAATTTAAAAAATGTTAAAATTTAATGATTTTTCATGCTAATTACCCGTTAAAAGTTATTTATATTTCAATTGCACCTATATTACTATTTTAGTGTTTATTAAAAGAATTATATTAAGTACTTTCCAGATTTAATTATTATTATTATATATTGTAATTTTATTACAATTTTTTTCTCATTCTAAAAATATAACAGATGATATAAAATATTATTAATTTCTATAGGTAGATTTCTTTTAGTATTTCTTTATGTGTGAGTGATATTAATGTTATCAATAATATTTTTTTTGGAAAAATATAACAATAATCTAAATTCTTATTTATTTTAAAATATTTTGTATTCTTTTTATTTTTTTTCTTTTGCTCACACCTACTAAGAAAATCTGTTTCTCTACTTCTGGATTCTATCGTTACTCACAAAAAATTTCAATTTCTTCTTTTTTTTCATTGATAAAAAGGATTTCAGTATTAATGGGTTTTTTTTTCTTTGTTTAGTTTGCTTTTTTAAGATCAAATTTCAAGAAAATAAAATATAATTTAAAAAAAATAGAGCAGCAAAAAATAAAAAATAAAAACAAACTAAATAGAGAAAAAATTGAACATTTCAGTATATATTTCTTTGATTTTAGGCATGATTTTGAACATATATTTAGTTATTTTAGAATTTTTTCCAGTAACTCCTCTATTTTTTTTTTTTGAAAATTTTCTTCTATTTATCATTTATTTTTTTGATTTTTAGTTTAAAAACTATTGAGAAGAGCTTAAAAAAGAAAAGAATTTTTATTTAAAAGCAAGAACTGCAGAATCAAAAGTTGATTTTAAAATATTTTTTGTTGTTAAATTTTGGTAAATGTTTGGTTATTTTGATGTTTTGATGTTGATTTTTAATATATTTCTGTATATATTTTTTAATGGGTTACTGTTTGGTATTGTAAGTTATTTTTCTGTGTTATTATTTTTAATTTTTTTATGCTTTTTTTTCTGAATTGTTGCTTAATTTTTCTAGGTTTGTTCATGCCTAAGATGAAGACATTAAAATATACAATTCAACTCATCCCAACTAAGTTTTAATTCTAAATTAATTGGGTTCGGCTCTATGAATTACTCTTTTTTATTCCAAATACTTATGAGTTAAGTCAGTAAAAAGATTTAGAATAACTAAATCATTCTTAAACACTTTCCTCTAAATTTTTAAATATACCTTTATCTTTCTTCCTAACATCTAGTGTAATATGGTATATTTTTCTAACCGGTGCATCGCTAGGCATATGACTCACATGTCCAAATCATCTCAATCTATTTTCTCTAAATTTATCCTCAATGTTAACTATTTCAACTTTTTTCTAATACATTCATTTCGAATAAGATCAATTCTTGTATGTCCACACATCCATCTCAACATTTTCATTTCAGAAACACTTATCTTAAAGATATGTTGCCATTTCATTACCCAATACTCCCTACCATACATCATAGCAGGTCTTTATTATTATATGGTATAACTTATCTTTCAATTTGAGTGAAATTTTTTGGTCTCATATAACTCCTGTGGTAAATCTCCATTTCAACCAACCAACCTTTATTCTATGGCAAACATCCTCTTCATACCCTCCATCTCCTTGGAAGATTGAGCCTACATATTTAAAATGAGTGTTTTGGGACAATGTCACTCAATCCAAACTATCTCCCTCATTATCTCATTTTGGCCTTCACTCAACTTGCCATGCATGTATTCTATCTTGGTTCTATTTAACCTAAAACCCTTAGACTCCAAAGTGCTCCTCCACAACTCTAACTCCCTATTAACTTCCACTTGTGTCCAATCTACTAGTACAATGTCATCTGCAAACATCATGCACCATGAGACTTCCTCTTGTATATGCTTTGTTAATTCATCCATAACCAAAGTGAAAAGATAAGGGCTAACTGCGAACCCTTGATGTAATCCAACTCATATAGGAAAGTCTCTCGAGTTTCCTACAACTGTGTGCACACTAGTCGTCACTCCGTCATACATGTCCTTCAAAACTTGTATGTACCTAATTAATATCCCTTTGCGTTCTAATGCTCACCATAAAATGTCTCCTGGAACTCTGTCATAAGCCTTTTCTAAGTCAACGAAAATCATATGCAATATATTTCTCCATTAGGTTTCTAATGAGAAATATTGCTTCTATTGTTGATTGATTTAGCATGAACCCAAATTGATTAACAAAAATAGATGTAATACCACGTAAGCAATGTTCTATAACTCTTTCCCACAGCTTTAAGTATGACTCATGAACTTAGTTTCCCTATAGTTTGAACAACTCTGAATGTCTCCTTTATTTTTAAAAATGGGTACTAAAAAGCTCATCCTCCATTCATCTAGCATTTTCTTCAAAGTTAGGATTTTGTTAAACAATCTAGTCAACCAAGCTACTCCTACATCATCCAGACACTTTCAAACTTCAATAGGAATTTCATCGGAGCCACATACTTTTCCAACTTTCATCCTCTATAAAGCCTCTTTAACCTTCGAAAATCTAATTCTTTTAGTGAATGTCATATTTTTTTCTATAGGCATATGGTTTATATCGACTATGTTACCACCTTGACCATCATTGAGAAATTTATCAAAGTAACTCATCCACCTTTTTTTAATGTCTTCATCTTTCACCAAAAAAAATTATTCTTTATCCTTGATACACCTTACATGAACGAGATCTCGACAATTCCTTTCTTTCATCCTTATTAACCTGTAGATATCTTTTTCACCCTCTTTCATTCCAAGTTTCTCATGCATCTTCTCAAAGGCTCGTGCTCTTACTCTTACTTGGCTCATAAATTTTTTTGCCTTCTTTCTCGCTTTCTTATATTGTTCATAAGCCTCCTCATTATAACATCTTGGTAGTCTCTTGTATCATTTTCTTTTAGTATTCACTGCCTTTTATACTTTCTCACTCCACCACCACCTCTCCTTTGAGGGTGGGCCATGTTGTTTGACTCTCCTAAAATTTTTTTAACTATTTTCCTAATCTTTGAAGTCATATCTATTCACATAGCATTATCATCCTTGTCCAATTTCCATGTTTCCTCCTTGCGGAGTTCATTTTTCAATATCACTTGCTTCGCCATTTTTAGTTTTCACTACTTTATTCTAGATGTTGTACTATTCCTATACTTCCTTGTCCTTCTGCTGATTTTGACATCAAGAACTACCAATCTATGTTAACTTGTTAAAGCCTCCCCAGGATTATTTTGCAATATTTGTATAAGGTATGATTTATCTCTCTTGTGAGAAAAAAGTCAATTTGACTTCTATTTTGTATACTTTTAAAAGTCACTAGATGAGATTCTCATTTTATAAAGTGGGTATTTGCTATGATTAGGTCATAAGCTATAACAAAATCAAGGATACTTGTCCCCTCCTCATTTTTCATATCATTACCAAAACCTCCATACACCTTATCATAACATTGTTGATCACCTTTCACAAGTCCATTTAAGTTTCCACTGATAAAAATATTTTATTTATTTCTTATACTTTACATAAGATTATTCATATCCTTTAAGCCATCTAATTTAATTTGCGGAACACATGCATTAATTATATTCATCACTTCTCCTTTAATGACATTAAAATATAATTTTAGTTTTTTAAATTAAAAAAAAAAGGTTAAGCGATGGCTTTAATTGAGTTAGTGTAGTTTAGTAGATTTAGTGTCAGTAGTGTTTGATGAGGAGGATAGTGAAACCTTGCGCTTATGGATCTCATAGTTGGTGATATTCTTTGGGCACCATGATGGCTTTTATGCATGCGTCTCGATTTCAAAACTGAACCTTGTGTGCTGTAAATTAAAAAATTTTTAATTAAAAAATCATATATTGTATACATTCTTTATGTACTATAATTTTGATTTTTTTTAATTTTTCGGTATTTATGTAAGAAACCCATAAAGGAGAATTTATAGTGTACAATTTATTTTTATTTTTACGGCTTTATTCATTTTAATCTTTTAATATTTCAAAAAATGATATTTAATATTTCTTCTTTTTTACTGTGATTTCAAAAAACTATCAGTTTCAGGTGTCAGAATGAGACATAGAAAAGGACAAAAAGAGAGAACCAACGATGAGTTAAAAGAGGAAATGATGTAATGAGCTTTTTTTTGACATCAAAGTTATTTTGTGCATTCAAAAAAATATGGATATTTTTGCGCTTTCAAAAAGGAAAAAGTGATGATGTGCTCTTTAAGATAAATATGAGTGATATATTTGAACATTTTTTCTATAATTAATATATACAATTTATGGATTTTTTATTTTGGTATTGTAAGTTATTTTTATGGGTTAATGTTTTTATTTTTTCCTGGATTATTTTTTTGTTTTTTTTTTTACTTTTTCTATTTTTTTTTATTATTGCTTAATTTTTCTGATTAGATCATGCCAAAGCTGATGGCTTTAAAATATAATCTCAGTTATTAAATTAAAAAAAAAAAAAAGTTAAGCGATGGTTTTAATTGTGTAAGTGGAGATTAGTAGGTTTACTACCCATCCTGTTTGGATTGGGGTTCATAGTTGGTGATATTCTTTGGGCACCATAATGGTTTTTTTTGCATGCATCACGATTTTAAAGCTGAAATATTGAGTACCATAAATTTGAATTTTTTTAATGAAAAAGTTGTATATTATATACGTTCTTTTTGCATCGTAATTTTAATTTTTTTTATTTGGTATTTTTGTAAAAAGCCAAAAAAAAGAAGAAGCAAATATCGGTGGAAAGATCCTGTTTTCTAGACAGCAAAAGCCATGAGAAGTGATTGGCAAGTCATCGGAGGAGATTGATTCGCCGAAAAGAATTATCAAATTCTTCCTTTGGAATTGTAGTGTTGTATTATGTTCCAAAAGAATTTATCTAGGTTTTGGAAGATGAAAATAAAGTTTTGTATCTTTCATTTTTTGGTAATAATTTTTTGTTTTTCTTTTCAAGAAAGCAATTTTATATCTTAAATCCTAGACCCTAATTTGCTAACTCAATTGTAAATTTCTCAAATCCTAACTTTCAAATTATGATTGTCAAAATCATATGTTCTTTAACCTTTTCATTTATATAATTTTTCTTCAACCTTAAAAAAAATATATATATATATAACTGTGAACACTTGATTTTGCACTTTTGAACCTCAGATGAAATTATATCGGACTCGATGGAACTTGCCTCGGACTTCGGAGACGAAAGAACGGTCGAAAAATGAAAGCCCTGACGGGAGCCACTAGCTAGGCCTGGCGATGCTGTCAGGTGTGCCTGGCGAATTTGCCAGGCTTAGCTGGTGGCTACCGCTAGCCACCTCTATAGTGCCACCCTCCAAGCCTCATCGTGTCGCCCCCTCTGTCTGGTGCATCCACCAGCCCGCTCAGTGACACCTCACTATTCACCCAAAATTATCATTTTGCCCTTCTTACCTCTATAAATACTCCTTTGCAATTTTAGACACCCTTTGCTTTGTTAAGTAGACTTGTTCTTAACAAGCATTTCTTCTTTCTCTCCAAGCAAAATTTTCTCACACAAGTGGTTTAACTCTCTTTGAGTATAAACTAATTTCTTTAATTCTCTTTGAATTAAAGAAATCAAAGACCGACATTAGTTAATAGAGCTCTAAATTAATTCTCTTTGAATTAATTTAGCAAGACGAGCACCCCATACCTAACTCAACCTCCTCGAATCGAAAAGTGAAACTTCGGTCTGAAAAATCTCTCTAACCACCGCCTATCCATAAACTGCAAAGAAAGATATAACCATACTTTTGAAATCCGACCAGAAATCATGAATCAGACCCTCAATCATACCAAAACAGACTTTTGAACTAAAGTCAGATCAAAAGCCTCCATGAGAAGGGCGGACTACGCAGATTTTTTTATTCTCATTCAAATGGGATATGCATGCATGCTTTTAATCAAATATCAAATCCAAAACCCTAAAATTATTTTTCTACCATCCCTTGTTTAAATTCATTCATTTAAGAGAATTTGTGATTGATATTTAAATTCTTTACCGCTTTCCGATTTATTTATTATTTTAGCATCCATATAAATGGCATGTAATTAAATTGATCACAAAAATAATTTTTTAAGTCATAATTAATTAACAAGTCAAGTTCAAGTTTCTTAAACTGAAAACTTAGTCCCCAAATCTAACTTAATTTGAAAGTCTAGTGCATTTTATCCTTGTTGTTATTAATTAGAGTTAAATTTTAGGTTATGCCTTATATTTTCTCATTTAAAAATAAAATTAAGGTGAAAACTCCTTGAAATAAATTTTAAAACCGAAATGATTTCAAAACAGACAATATAATAAATAGAAAAATTAATCAATCAATCTCAAAAAACAAAAAAGATGACGATAGCTCGGGACGTGGAATCGAATCCCAAATAAACATTCTAATTTCTCGAGTGGATCGGACGTGGTGCTTAGGCGAGACCTCACAATAACGAAAAGAGATAAAAATCTTATTTTATAAGAAAATATTTTATGAAATTAGGTAAATTAAAGTTTATGTTTAGTGAAATTATGAGATTAATAATTTTTATAATAAATTAACTTGCGGAAAATGGTTTTCAGCGTGAAAATCACTTTAAAAATGAGTATAATGACTAGGTTTAGTTGATGAATGGTTATTAATACATTAAATGCATCCAAACGATCAATTAATTATTAGAGATTATATATTTAAGTTTTTGGCAACAAGAAAATCTTCATTGAGTTAATTATTGAATTTATTATTTGCCTGCTAATTATTACTGCCTCTAAAAATATTTTGAGCCGATTAATGATAATTTTTTTTTTTACTCTTAAAATATTTATTAAAGTAATTATTTAAAATTATTATAGTAAATATTTTGAAAATTATTTATTCTAACTATTAGGTGCAAACTGCAAACTATTAGGTGCAAAGCGGGCTGATAAGAAACACAAAGGACAAAGCTCCCCAGAAACTGACCATAGCTGAGTTATATTATTAAAAAATTATATTTGAGTAGCCAAGTCAGTACCATAACTCATCTGTGTTTGTTAAATGGAAAATTTGAGTAGTTTTCGATTGAATGTTGTTCAATTTTTGGTTGAGAATTGACAGATTTCTCGTACTCCTTTGATCCAATAATCTTTCAGGAGGCTGAAGAACAATTTTGTATAGTAATTATGTCACCAAACTTTTCCTTATGCTTCTTACTTCGATCTAGGATGAAGCATTTCTCAGTCCGATCCAATTCAATCATTTCTTGGGAAAATTGTAGGCCTAGCAATGAATTGTTTTCCCATGTCCCATAGGATAAATTAAATTAAAAATGTTCAGTTCAGTCCCTTCATTGTATTTCCATGGCTCATGAGAGAAGATTTACGAGTGCTATTTGAGCTGCTTCTAGCATCTAATCTGTTGTAGATTTCTTTATTTTATTTTTTAAGTTTTCCTGACAAGACCAAAAGTTAGCTGAACAAATTCTTGAATTGTTTTCTTCTTTACCATCAAGTTATTGACAGAGCATGAACTCCTACGACCACAGTAAGATACTTTAAATCCATATTACTCTTCTAATTAATACTTTTGAAATGATTTTTATAATATTTATTACAATTAGTTCTCCTTATTATACTAACTTTCTTGTATATATACATATATATCTAATCTATTTCTCAAGTAATTGATCACTGGTTTTTTTAAGTGAGTGTTTTAAGGAATCAACAAATTAAAATTAAGATAATATTAAATAAATAAATAAATTTAAAAATAAATTAAATAAGTGAAAATTAAGATTTTCATCCATACTAATGATTATAATGAAATACATTTTTTTCAAACTCACTTTTTTTCTCATTCAACTCATTATCATATTAATATATTTATATATCTGAAATAATAATTATTTTTTTTTAGTATTGGAGAGGGAGGAATCAATTCTGAATTTATTATATAGAGAAATATGCACTTACTGCTAAGACATATCTCAGTGTGCATGTCTGAAATAATTATTTTATAATTATATATATTTTTTAAATAATCGTTTTTAGAGAGTGTTTTTAGGACTCTAATAGGATAGATTGATTAATAATAATAATAATAATAATAATAAAAATAAAACTTAGCTTTGTATGTGAAAATTATCTAGAAAAATTACATTTTAATTAATCATGTAATCAAATAAATAAAAGATAATAGTCAATTTTATTTAACAAATGATTTATAAATTGTATCCACATCAATGTTCATAAGCATTTATCTAAAATTAAGAATTAAAAATGAATAGTAACATAATAAAATAAAATAGAACCCTAAAATAAAATAAATAAGAAAATTATTGACAGATTATATTTTGCGTGGCAGGAAAACAAAATAAATTCAAGAGTTAATGGCAAAATAGAAGATACTATTTTTTTTTTTCAAAAAAGTATCATTTTTGTAATGCAATTTTTATGTGTTTAAATATTTTTCATGGGCATTCAAATATTTATCTTATGAAATAAAACTATTGGATAAATACCAATTAGTATCTATTTTTTTAATTAGTTTTCAAACATGGTAATTATATTCACTTTAATCACTCATTACGTATGCAATATTGAAAAAAAAAATACATAATACTCCCATCATTAGATAATTTCAATTCAATTAGAGACAAAAATATTATCTATTACTTGTTTATAAAGAAAGATTTATAAAGCCAGTTTATGTTTCCTCAAAGTAGCAATTAACAGCAGAGGCGGAACTATATGCAAATCTACAAGAGCTCCTGCCCCCAAAACTAATAAAACTCCATTATATTATTGTTTTTTTTTACTTCCGTCCCATGTTTTGCCAAAAGCCCTTACATATAAGTTGTTGTTTTAACTAAAAATAAACAGCTTTTGAAGGTGCAAATTCGTACCATATACTGCAATTTTTTGTTTCACTTCTTCTAGATTACCCCCCTTTTTTTTTCTTCTTTTTGTTACTTTAGTGCCTCTCCAATAATCTATTAAATGTGTATCGTGATTTGATTAACCGAGTTACATTCTTTTTTTTTTTCTTTTCTTTTAAAAATAATTGATATGACATTATATTTATATCTATATGAATATGAAATGTATATAATTACATTTTGATATATTAAAATTTAATACTTTTGAGTTAAGAGACAACTTCACCAAATTTCTCTATTTCAAATATCATCAATTGTCTAAGATGAATCTATTTCGCTTTCAAATAAGCACATATTGACACCGGTCCAAAACATCACCTAAACAATATTGTTATATATATTTAAACCTTTTTTTTATTCAAATAAGACTTTAAATTTTTTAATTTGGCTCAAATAAACTTAATATAGATGAAGAGGTTAAATTGAATCCAAATTAAACCTATTTGAGCCAAATTAAAAAAAAAAAAAATTAGAAGCTTATTTATTTCTTTTCTTTTTTTTTATTTATTTATTTTTATCTATTTGAAAGTTTGAAAATTTTTTCAAACCGAAAATGTTGGTTTAATTTTATAACAACCCTTCAAACCGACCAAACCGAATCTATACTATCCCTAAATAAAATGTTGACTCATTAGGATCCCGTTTGATTTAACTGTTTGTAACAACTATTAGCTGTTAGCAGTTACTGATAACTGTTAGCTGATGGTTGATAGTTACTAGTTAATGACTATTACATTATAGCTATATTATATAATATTGAATTATTTTTTTTCTTAAATTTATAATAAAATAATAACGATTTATAAAAAAATATATTTAGTTTAAAACCGATAAATCGAATCAAATCGAAACCAAACTGAGGGTTTGACTATATTGATGATTTAAAAGTTTTGAAAATTTTTTAAACCGAAAATATTGGTTTAGTTTTATAACAACTCTTCAAACCGACCAAACCAAATCTATGTTATCCCTAAATAAAATATCAACTCATTAGGGTCCCGTTGGTTTAGCTATTAGTTGTTAGCATTTCCTTATAACTATCAGCTGATGATTGATAGCTGATAGCTAGTGACTGCTACATAATATCTAATTGAATGTAAGTATTTACTAAAATTATTATTAATTGTTAGTTATTATTATATTTAATAACTATTAAAGATAAATATTAATATTTATCTTTTTTATAAATATTATTTTTAAAAAATAATTTAATTTTTTTATTTAAATAAGTAAATTAAAATTTTTACAAATAATAACTGTTTGAGTACTTAATAATTATGTAACAACTAACAACTGTCAGTAATTAAATATGTATAATACAACTATTAAAAATAAAAAAAATTAATAAATGCATCAAAAAGTGATACTAAGTACCCACTAAATAAACTAGAGTAAAGGATAATTAGGACATTTTGTATAGGGTTAATTAGGTCATTCTTTGAATATTCATATCTTCTATTATGTTACATATACCTAACACATTTTCTTCTTCTAATATAAATTTTGAGGCTTTATTTGGTGTATTAATTGTGCAAAGAAAATGAAAAGAAATTAAATAAAAAAAATAAAGAAAAAAAAAAAAGAATTTAATTTTTTTTTATGTAATTTAGAATTTATATTTACATAGAAAGAAAATATAAATTTATATGTAAAATATTTATTTTTTCAATCTCATTAAAAGATAAATAAAGAGAAAAAATTAATATTTTTATAATTTATATTAAAAATGTTTTGAAACATTTTAATTTTTCTTCAAAATTAAAAAAAAAATAGGGAAAAATTCTTTTTGCTCTAAAAATTTTAATGAAAAAATCATTTTTTTTTTCTTTCCCTTATTTGTAACCTAATAAAAGAAATTTCTTCTTTACTTTTGTTTTTATTTCCATTTCTCTCAAAAACAAACAGTGCCTAAAATACGTTTGCTTCCTCCGGTACACTTTTCAAAGGCAAAAATCGGCGGAAAAGGAGCGGGATCGCGTTTGCAGTCTAGTTTTCTAGAGAGTGACTGCCTTGAGAGGCGGTTGGCAAGTCATCAGAGGAGATTGATCCGCCGGAGCGAAGTTCTAAATTCTTCAACATTGGAATTGTAGTTTTTGATTCTGATAGACCCAAATCAGATACGAGTGGCGTCAGATTTCCTCCTTTGGAAT
Source organism: Aleurites moluccanus (assembly GCA_948193065.1). Classification (NCBI taxonomy): domain Eukaryota; kingdom Viridiplantae; phylum Streptophyta; class Magnoliopsida; order Malpighiales; family Euphorbiaceae; genus Aleurites; species Aleurites moluccanus. The sequence goes on along the minus strand of CANXYC010273916.1, from coordinate 18,230 downwards.
TGTAGTTTTTGATTCTGATTCTGTACTAAAAGTACTCATCTGGATTTTGGAAGATGAAAATAAGGTTCTGTATTCCATAATAAATTTTTGTCGTTGAGAAGAATTTTTTTTTTCAAGAAATCAATTTTATATCTAAAACCCTAAACCTTAATTCACTGACTCAATTCTAAATTTTTAAAAATCCCTATTTTCAAATGATGATTGTCAAGTCACCGTTTCTTCTTTCACCTTCCCATTTATACGGTTTTTTCTTCAATCCCAAACGGCCATTATTATTTTTTGCTGTCTTTTCTTCTTTCTCGTCACTTGCCAAAACCTCAAAAGCACGCCCAAATCCTGTTCTTCACGATTATCTATTGAAAACCTTGAAATTCTCTGAAACTAATGCCCTCTCTATTTCAATCCGCATCTCTCATATCAAATCCATTGAAAACGTTCGATCTGTTGTTATCTTTCTCCGAAGCCTTGGTTTCTCTAATTCCCATATCCAATCTGCTGCCTTTGTAAAACCTCAAGTTTCTTCGCTAATACTGATAAGTCCCTTAAACCAAAACTTTTTTTCAAGATCTGGGTATTGTGGGATCTGATCTGGGTCAGTTCATTGCCAAGAATTCCACTCTTTTAACTGCTAGTTTGGAAAAAAAAAATGGTTCCTCGTATTGAAATTTTGAAGAAAGTTGTGTTGAATGATGAGAATAATAAGGATTTGATAAAAGTTATGCGTTGATGTGCTTGGATTATCTTCAAAAATCCTGAATCAATGTTGTCATCCAACATAGCATTCTTACAGAGTTGTGGGATAGTAGGGTCTCAGCTCAAACTGTTGTTAACGAGGAAGCCTAGGCTTTTTGTTACGCAAGAATCCAGGGTTTGAGACCTTGTTTATCGGGCTTTAAGTATGGGGTTCTCAGTCAATTCAGGGATGTTGGCTCATGCTTTATATATACTTAGTTGCTTAAGTGATGAGACAATTGAGAGAAAATTTGGATTTTTGAGGAGTTTTAAGTTTTCGGAGGATGAATGCCTTCTAATGGTTAGAAAGGTCCCATATTTGCTTGGGTACTCTGAGGAGAAGTTGAAGTTGGGGATTGATTTCTTTTTGAACACAGTTAAGTTTAAAACAGAGGTGTTGGTTGGTAGACATTTATTGTTAACGCTAAGCATGGAAGGTAGAGTGTTTCCTCGATACAAAGTTATGGAGATTATAAAGTCAAAAAAGTTACTTAAGCGAGAGCCTAGTTTTATTAAGGTGTTGAATTTAACAGAAGAGGACTTTGTACACAAGTTTATATCAAGGTTTCCTGATAAGGCTGATGAATTGTTGATAGCTTATAAAGGTCGTACTCTGGATTCATTTTCCGAAGAAGAAAAATTCTCTATGTAAGAGCTCTTGAAAACTTTTTTTCTTTTTATCTTTGGATTTGTACTGTTCTCATTAAAAGTTTGTTTATTTGCTGCTATTTTCTTTCGAGAAACCATTTACTTGGCTGATTTTTTTTTCCACATGTGAGGCCTTGATCTTTCCTACAATCTCCTTGACAACTATCTTGCCTTTGGAAATTGATAACAAGGCAATCCCAAATTGCTGAAGTTTCAAATGTTGACTTGTCAAGACCTCTATCAGTTGGATTGAGCAAACTTGCCTGCTTGCAATATATTATTCTGGAGTTATGCTGAGTTACTTGAAGGTGTGGAGACAGTTGCAGAGGGAAAGGAATGATAATAGAGCTCTTGCTAGGTGTTCTCAAGAGATGACAATAAAAAGGGGTGAGCTTTGATTTGTCGAAGTAGCCACAAAGTTTGAATGAGAATGAAGATTTCTGTTGAGATGAAATGGAAGCCACTCACTTGGTTTTCAGAGTATGTAAAAACTATGTCTTGTTGGCTTCTCAGGTTTGGTCTTTCATGCTTATAGATTCATCCTTTGTGGGTTCTACAATTTGTGCTAGACTCTGAATTCATCAGAGAGATTGGTTCTGCAATTTGTGCCAGGCTCTGAATTCTGTGTTACCAACTAGCCAAGTTATATACCTTTATATATATATATTGGCATCTAGTTTCATTTTTCTTTTACAAGGTAAAGTTGGGGTTCTAATTATAAAATATGCAGTTCTTGGTTGTTATATGGAAATTTGAAATTGAAAGTCTTATATGTGATTGTTAAATGGAAATTTGAGCTTTCTTGGATTGAATTTTGTTTAATTCTTGGCTGGGATTAGTCAGGCTTCTTGTACTCCTTCAATCCAATAGTCTTTTTAAAGAGGCTGAAGAACAATCTGTGTTTCTTGTTCTTCAAGGGGATGAACCAATGACGCATCTTTCTCTAATCCAATTCGATCATGGGGTAAGGGAACTTTTGGATTCAGAAATGATATATTTCAGTCCCTTGTTTGAATTTCCATGGCTCATAAGAGAAGATTTTTGTGGTGAAGCATATTTTGGTCCAATCCAATCATTTATTGGGAAACTAAATTAAATGTTCAGTTCAGTCTCTTCATTTTTCAATTTGTCAAGATTCTGGATTTTGTATATCCAACTAGCCAAGTTAGTACCATAACTCATGTGTTTGTTATATGGAAAATTTGAGCATTCTTCGATTGAATGTTGTTCAATTCTTGGTTGAGAATTGACATATTTCTTGTACTCTTTGATCCAAGAATCTTTCAGGAGGCTGAAGAACAATTTTGTATATTGTAGTTCTGTCACCAAACTTTTTCTTATGCTTCTTACTTTGATCTAGGATGAAGCATTTCTCAGTCCGATCCAATTCAATCATTTCTTGGGAAAATTGTAGGCCTAGCAATGAATTGTTTTCCATGTCTCACAGGATAAATTAAATTAAAAATGTTCAGTTCAGTCCCTCCATTGGATTTTCATGGCTCATGAGAGAAGATTTACGGATGCTATTTGAGCTGCTTCTAGCATCTAATTTGTGGTAGATTTCTTTATTTTTTTTCTTTTTAAAGTTTTCCTGACAATACCAGAAGTTAGCTGAACAAATTCTTGAATTGCTTTATATTTAGTTTTCTTGAATTGTCTTTACCATCGAGTTATTGACACAGCATGAACACCTACAACCAGAGTAAGATTTTAAATTCATTTATCTTGACAAGATTACTCTTCTAATTAATACTTTTAAAATGATTTTTATACTATTTATTAGTCAATACTCATTATATTAATTGAGTAGGTGTTTGATAAAATTTTTTAATATAATTATTAACTTTTTTATTTTTAATAATTTAATGATAATTGTTAATGATTAGATATCTCTTGTTAATAGTAATTAAACAGTTATATATAAAAATTTTAATTTTAAAATAATTATTAATAATTTTATCAAATATTTACATTAATTAATTATTACGTAAATTTGAGCAATATAAATTTTTATAAGTATTTATCTAGAATTAAGGATTAGGGTAATTATTTTGAAAAAAGTTAGATGAATAGTGGTATAGATGAATAGTAATATATTTTGTTAATATCAAATAAAATAGAATAAAGAAAAAAAATAATTGAGAGATTATATTAAGATTTTAAAATGGTTAGATTTTTTATATTTATTAAAATTAATTAAATAATTTAAAATTAAATTGTAAAATTGAAAATTAAAATGATTGGATATAATTTTTTAATTAAAAATTTTAATTTTAATTTGGGGCATTGGAAACTTTAGAATTTGAATCCAAATTTCAATGTAATTAATTTATATTGCAATTTATTATTATTATTATTATTATTATTTAATTTATTAAATATTTAAAATTTTAATAACTTATTTAAAATTTTAATAACTTATTTTAAATAATTTTTAATTTAACTGAATTTTAAAATATACATTATCAAATAATTTTAAAAAATTAAATATTAAAAATTGTAATAAAATACTATAATAATTTAAGTAGCATTATCACACAAAATAACAATTGAAGTTAAAAAGTGAAATAAAAATGGACGTATATGTAGAGGCAGAAGTAGATTTCCACCGACGCTTAATTAATAGAAGCGTCTGGTCGGGATCACCCCACCAGCCACCACCAGAACCACATCATCCCAAAAAAATATCAAAAATCATCACTACAGCTCTCTCGGTGCTTGCTCGCTAGCTAGCTACCGGGATCTATCTATCTATCTAACCTAATACGCAAAAACGGGTACTTACACAGATATTGATTGGAGCACTAATAAAATGACCACATCTGGTGGCGGTGGTGGCCGCTTTATGGCCTATTCTCCGTCTCCGTCTGCTCCTCACTCTCCTCATCTATCTGGCCTTCGTTCCGCCTCCTCAGCTCTGATTGAGCAAGAAAAGTAACTCTTTCTTTTAGAGATCTAGATCATTTTTATTTTTTTGTTTACTTCATATTTGATCTAGCTTTTTAATTTTTAATTTTTAATTGTCCGATTCAATCAGATTTGTTTGATTGTATACTCATTAGTGTGTGTTTGATCTTGCTTGTGTTAAAGTCGGTTTATCACTTTGTGTTGGTGTTGTATCAAGCTATTATTCTTCTGATCTGACGATCTTCATTTATTTTGTATTTTATTTCAATTCTCATTTGAACGATGTTTCGAATCATTAATCCTGTAATTCAACTTCAATATGGTTGATAGGTCACAAAGTATTATCAAATAGAAGTGTTGTTGTTTATATTATCCAACACTGTATGGTTAACCGACTTTATTTATTCTTTTTTTTTTCAATTGCAGATTTCTTTCAGAGTTACTAGCAGAGCGTCACAAGCTTAGCCCATTTATGCCTGTTCTCCCACACACCTATCGATTGTTAAACCAGGGTGAGTTTCATCGGAGTTAATTGTCCATCCTATTCTATGTATAGGAACAATAAATGAATTCATAATGTAAATATTTTTTGCTACTTGTGTGGGTATAGATGGAGGTTAGTTCATTAAATTTAAGACATGTAAATAAGAATGAGTCCAACTTCGGCGCCAAAGGAGAACTCTTAGAGGATCATAAAAAATATACATACATATATAAATATAGTAAGCTGCAAAGAAAAAAGAATTTGCTTTAGTATTTTCAATACTAAAACATGCTTTCATTTAGTTGGGTTGAGTTACTTATAGGTGATTTGCTTGCATTTATTGAGAAATTTTTGGAAATTGTCCAAGAGTCTTAACAATATTTCTCAAATGGTTCCATAGGTTTATTTGCTTGGCCCATAGATTTATTCATCTCATATGGCTTTATTTTGAATCTTTAATGTTATGGGGTTCATTGTTGTTTGGCTTTGTTGCCTTTTTGAAATTTTGATGCTTCACTTTTGGAATCCATTCAAAGCATTGGAGATGATAGGGGTCAATGATTGTTGAAGAGGGTGCATTTATGGTTGGTAGATAGTGCGATGACATCAAAGGCAATAAAATTTATTTTTCCATCTTGATCATCAAATTCTGACATATATAGAGGCATTTTGATACCTCTTATCCTTTGTAGAAACTGACTTCTTTCATTAGTTCAGTGTGCAGGTGGCAGTACCCGAGAGTCTAACCTATTTTTTGAAAAGTAGAGATTCTCTAATATGACATCTTTGCAACACTGGTTCTTGTCAGGATAGATAGTAAATTTTATGAAACTGTGATTCTGCTGGCAATGCTCTGTCAAAGTTAGTGGTAGAGAACAAAAAGGAAAAAACAAAATTTTAATGAAATTAGGATAGATAAAAATGCAAGAATGGTTCAAATAAATGCATTGTAGAAAGGCTAAAGGCATTGTTGAGGATGAGTTGAGAGAGTTTGGATGCACCTATGTGAAAGTGAGTAGAGTTGACTAGTCAGAGAAAAGAAGAGACGAGGTGGACCAAAATAAACAGGGACTAACTTGGAAAAAAGGTTTATTACAGTTTTGCCCTGGACAAAGCTGGACGGAAGAAAATGATCCATGCTGTTTGCTTCCTAGTTCGGAAATAGAGTTCAATTATATGTCCATGATATCTTGTATTTACTTCTTGGTTTTTGTGTAAAACTTCATTTTTATATGAATTGCTAGATCTTTGCAATGTCTAAGGCTGTTTTTGGTGCAAGGGCTGGCATGGTACTGGATATAATAGTACTGTGCAAAACAAGTAAAAAATTGTCTCATCCTTTGTTGTTGCAGGCATGACAAGTTAAAAGTTTATATGGGTAGAGAGGACAATTTTATTAGTTCTGGGGAACAATTTATAGAATATTCATTTGTTAGTGTTATCCAATGTTGTTGACAAGCAGAGCCTGTATGGTGAAGAGGATGAAAAAAAGATGGGGAATTTAGAGGACAAACCACTCACCCCCTGCCCCCCACCTCTCTCTCTCTCTCTCTCTCTCTCTCGTTTGTGTGTTCCAACTAATGCACTGAATGCAAGATAAGAGGAGATTAGGATTGTACTCCAGTCTTGTCTTCTGCACCAATCATGATCCAAGAGTATATTTACAGTAGGAAAAATGTTATGGGAGATTTTGGTGTTGGACAATGTTGATGGTATAAAAACTGACCTGTATATGTACCGTAGTAGGACAAATAGGATTAAACCTTCAATTCTCTTCTAAAAAGACATTCTCCACTTGAATTAGATGGGCTTGTTCAAAATATATATATATATATTAAATTAGATACCGATATTTTAGTTGCTGGTAGTCTGAGTACTATCATTTAGGGTGAATTTTTTGACATCTTGAGAACTATGGTAGGCAATGTCAGCTAAGTCTTAACTGGGTTTTGGGGGGTTTTAGTATATAACTATTGTAGTACTAATTGACACCAAATTTGTCAAATTCTGATACTGGCTTTATGGCCAAATGGAGAGACTTGGATTTGCAGGTTTCTGTTTTACTTTTCTCCCCTGTCCTTTGTTTTCTTTTCTCTGTTACAAGAAATATTTTGTGTTAACCATTCCTGTTCCTTTTGTCTCTGATATTAAACACATGTAATAAATTTTCATATGTACAGGTGCTAACTTTTGGTGTTGAGGAATTTTTTATGGTTCTTTTTTTTTTATGCCAGCTGTATTTGTTGGCATATAAATAATGCCCTTTGAATATCTTTAGTTTTGTGATTCAGGATTATCCTCTGTGAATTGGTTAATTTTATGCTTCATCAAACTAATTAATCAGATTATGTGTAACTATGTTATTTTCTTATTTATGTGTTAAATAGGTTAGGACTAAACATTGTGGTCCTTAACCTTTCATATCAGAAATAGTTCTTCTGAAGTTTGGATATATTTCATGGGGCAAGAGTTGATTCTTAACTAACTTAGTTAACAATCCGTCTTGTCTCTCCATTTTGTGGTACCTGCTAACCGATCTATTAACAAATGCTAACTGGTACATCTTGTTCTTGAAAATTGACATTTTTGGAGCAGAAATATTGCATGTAACTACACTGTTGGGGAATGCATCAGTTTTAGGTCAAAATGGGCTTGAACATGCTAGCCCTCTGGCTTCTGGAGGAATATTTTCAAATGGAGGAGTCGATGCAAATGGATGGGCATCACGGTTTCAATCAGAAGTACGGATACTAACCATTAACATAACCTTCTTTTTTCCATCTAATTTTACTGTTTTCTAGAAGCATTCCTAACTAGATGTTTTTACATTTTATGCTAACTTTTAACTTTGTTTGAGTTTGTAGTTCAAATTTCTGAGTTGTCATGACAGGTAGTGTGAGTATGAGGCTAACATCATTGACCAGTGAAATCTTAGCTTAAGCATGTGTTCTCTTCAGTTAACTAGTTCTCCATTCCCACGCTTTGTTTAAGTTTAAAGGAGTCTCAAAACATGATATTGAGACTATTACATGAAATTTTTTTCTAGTCAGGATGGCTGACATGCATAGCACTAAGCTAGAGTTGCTCTATTTAAGAGTGCTAAGACGATTAGAGTCCTAATATTTTTGCAGAATGCTGGCCATTTAGTTAATAATGCTGTATTTCATCTACATGTTGCTATAGTGGCAAGGCATATGCCTCGTGCAAAGTAAAAGATGACAAGTCTGTTCAACTTGCTAGTGGTTGTCAAATTCATTTATCATTTAGGATTTTGATCCTGTTACACTTTGTTTTAGGTTTAGAACCTTCTATTACCTTGTGTGGTTATGCTCTAGTATGTACTCCTGCTTTGAACATTTTATTGTTGCACATGTCAATATGCACTTGAGTTTACCACTTTATAGTTGTGATTTCTACCCTCATGCCATAATGCCTTGTGCATATTCTCTTGAAGGTGCTCCCCGTGGAAGCTGTAAATGTTTTTCAGACTCTGAAGCTTCTTATCATTTTTTTCTCGTCATAGACTGCCGGACAGCTGCATTATTATTTCATTATAATTTGACAACATTTAGAATTATATTGTGCAGATGTCAGGTTTGTTGCAGACCTCATCACCGCAGAACTGGTTGAGTTCTCAAACCAGCTCATCTGGTCTTATTGTTAAAAGAACTATCAGAGTGGATATTCCCGTTGTCAAATATCCTAATGTATGGATCATTTCTATTTCATTTGCTCCTTTAGTTTCCTTCCCTATGTTATTGAAATAACTCTTCTTTCAGTACAACTTTGTCGGGCGCCTCCTTGGTCCTAGAGGAAACTCTCTCAAGCGAGTGGAAGCAAGTACTGAGTGCCGTGTTCTGATCAGAGGGCGTGGTAGCATCAAGGATCCAACTAGGGTAATGATGAGTTTTTCTTTAGATCTCTTTGGTGGTAATCACTTGTGCATTCGTGTTTGATGCCATACTGAATATAATTGGTGATGATATAGCAACTTATTGTTTTAAACATAAAATACAATTTGGAACTGAACTTATGACATTAAATTTTAGGGAATTGATGAATTGATTTATAATTTAAAAGAATGGGCCTTTGGCCCCAAACTATAGGAGTCTTGTGCAGAGCCATTGTAACCTTTTTGAGGTGAACCAGATCTGGCAAGTGAAAATACCATCTTAAGATTTATTATTGATTACTAAACAATCTCTTGTTTCTCATGGAAAGGACTATCTATAGAAAAATGTGAAGTTTTGAGTGAGTATAGACCATGTATGATAATTCTATATTGCATCATACAAAACTTTTTTTTTTCCTTCTAATACTTCAAAAGCATTTGATGCCTACTTCAGAATGGCTATGCAACCATTGGCAGCTAGCTATGTGCTTTTGTTTTAGCTTTCCTCTTCTGTGGATATGCTAATTATTGCTGTCAATTTTGCTTTGTTATGTTAACATAAAATTTTGTTTATTCCTTAAAGGAAGAAATGGTGAGAGGGAAACCAGGGTATGAGCATCTAAATGAACCTCTGCATATCTTAGTTGAGGCAGAGCTGCCAGTTGAAATAGTTGATGCTCGCCTAATGCAAGCACGTGAGATACTTGCAGACTTGTTGAAGCCTGTGGTTAGTAACGTTATCCTTTTGTGCACTGATCTAGCTTTCAACCATCTTTTCCTTGATTCCTTTTTAATTTGTGTTTCATCTTCTAGGATGAATCTCAGGATTTTTATAAGAAGCAGCAGCTAAGAGAGTTAGCAATGTTAAATGGTACACTTCGTGAAGAGGGTTCTCCCATGTCTGGTTCTGTCTCCCCTTTCCACAACAGCCTTGGTATGAAGAGGGCGAAAACCAGGGGGTAAGGGATCCCCATTCTATTGGGCTTTTGGAGCTTGAGTGTTTGTCCTGCCATTAATCGGAGGTTCCCACGCTACACATGTTGCTGTGTCAGCCGTTGCCTCTGACTGCCATTGGGGCACTTGCACTCTTTGGTGCCAGTTCTAACTTGTTTCTATATGAAGAGTGTGTGTGTCTTGGTGTTTGGGGGAGGTTTAATGACAGTATCGCATAAGGAGCTGGTTGAGTTCAGGGGTTTGCTTATGTATGTTGCTTAATGCATTTTGGACTCCGAGACTGTCCTTGTATTAAATTAGGCTTTACTATAAGCGTGTATTGACAATTTTGATAGTGATGGCGATTTATGTGAGAAAGGTATGGTTTGTATACAAATGGTGAGTTAAGCATTGATCTATCCTATTGCATATTGTCTGGGATGTAGTGTTTTGTATTATGAAGTGTAGAACCAACTTGAATTTGAAGGCATTATTTGTCTCTTTCTCGTACTATTGAATTTGCTTTTCTTCCCCTTTTCTCTTCCTTTTTGCCTTTCCTCCATTTCTTATTATGGCGTTATTATACCTTTGCTGTCATTATTATGGTGTTATTATACCTTTGCTGTCATTATGGTTGTCGGGTTTGCAGGTGTCGGAATTTCTGCTGATCATGAAATTTGACAACTGGTGATCCAGTAAGCTACAGTTCATAGTCACTATATTGCTTTTTATCTTTTTAATGTTCGAAGAATGTTGGGTTAGTTTAACGAGGAAGTACATTCCTGATTATACAGAATGATATGTATTTCTGTAGTTCTACATGGTGAATTTAACATTAAAACAGATAGGTGAAATGCAGCATTTCTTTGTGGACGCAAGCAAGATTGTAAGGCCTGTTTGTTGCCACTCTTTTTTTAAGAACTATTATTTCTCTAATTTATTTTTTATATATCCCACATAAAAATAAAGTTGACTTTTTTTTTATGGTGTAAATAGGCATTTAATTTATACTCATTGCCAAAGTAATGGTAGAGGTGGTGATGTTGACAAAAGAGGTGGTAGTGGCAGTAATGTGGTGGTGGAACGGTCAAGGGGCTTTTGCTGTCCGCGGTGGTGAAAATGGTGATCTGGTTGGTGGCAATGATTGCAGAAGCAATAGCAAAAGGTGGTTCTTTTTGCACTTGCTATGTTTGGGAAGCAAATGAAGGAAACAAAGGAGGGAAAATAAGAATGGAGATATTAAGGGAATTTATTCTTTTTCCTCATCTAAATAAAATCCTTGAGGGAATGAAATAATTTTTTTTTATATAAAATAGTAAAAAATTTCTATAGGAGTAATTTTTCTAGTTTTCACCCATTTTCCAATTTGGGAGAGAAGTGTATTATGGGCTCCACAACTAGCTTTTGCATCCCTTGATTCTGTCCTTGTATACATATATATTTTTTCTTTTCCTAAGAAGAAAATAACTGAAAAATGTTATATGTATTTTTCTCTTCTTTTTTTTTTTCCTTCACCTTTTTGCCTTCCCTAACTTGATGTTAAAGACTGTGTATGGTCTATAATTCTATATATGATAAAGTATACATGGTGTGTACTTAGAAAAAGTACAGTTATTTTATCAAGATATTATTAATTAGTTAATATATTTCTTTAAAAATAAAAACATATTAGAAATATTTAGAATATAAAAATTATGTTAAAATGGTAATTTCTAATTTTAATTTTTTATTCAATTTAAATGAACATTAATTATAGTCATATCATATTAATTATTCTATTAAGTGTAGTTTATATTTTATATAATTATTGATAGAAAAATTAATGAAAAACTTAAAATATAGCACCTTATTGTTAATTCGTGCTTCGTGCATATTGTTGTAGGAAATTATTTTTTTATTAGTTGGTGTTTGGTAAAATTTTTTGATATAACTGTTAGCTTTTTGATTTTTCACGGCTATAATTATTAAGTAGTCAAACAGCTGATATTTATAAAAATTTTAAATCATAATTTTTATTAATTTTTATGTATTTAATTAAAAAAATTAAATTATTATTTAAAAATAATATTTAAATATAAAAAATAAATATTAATATTAGGTAACAACCAAGAACTATTAGTAATAGTTAACAGCGATTATGAACAACTAAATCAAATATGCTTTAATTTTTATATTATAAAAAATAAATATAAATATTCTTATATATAAATATCAAAGTACGAATTGTATATAAAGAGTTATTTATAAAAAATTTTATAAACTTTCATTAAATTATAATTTTCACAAATCAAATTAAAAATATCAAATTTTTACAATTTTATCACTGCTCAATTTTCCGGCTGACTTGGCATAAAATCTTTGCCACCACCGCTGTTGTCTCTGGCTTCCTCTCCTTCATTGGTCCATAGCTCAAAGCTTTCTGCAAGTTCAGTCTGTTAGTTGTTACAGCTATAGGATCAGTGGTAGACCAATGACATTCTTTCTTCTTCTTCTTCTTCTTCTTCCTTTTTTCCCCAATGTATTAAAAAAAATTTCAATTTCTAATTTTCTTATTATGCGTTAGTATATGAATTTTGGGTTTTCTCAACTAAAAATCATATCTTTGTTTGGTTCCAATTTTTACTTGAAATATCATATTTTCTTGCTTTGATTTTTGTTTTGTGCTATATCGAGGAATGAACTACCTGCAAGTTGAGACACTAAAATCAGCAGAGTCCCAATCTCTTACACTCTTATTTATTTTTCTTAAACAAAGTCAGCCTCTTTCATTTATTATTATTTTATCCGCATATAATACACATATTTTACCTACAGTAAAATTGGACCTATTTGCTCATAAAATGAAAATTTTGATTTAAATTGATTCAAAGTATCATTTTAGATCTAATTATATTTGGATGTAAAGTTTAAGATGTAGATTGATTGTTTATCTAAAAATTTATATCATGTAATTAGTAATAAAAGTGTAAAAATTTAATAGTTTTTTACCTTATTTTTTAAAATTAAAAGTTTATTTAAAAATTACAAATTTAATGAAAGGCTGAAAATTTATGATTTTTTTTTTTTTTTTTATAAATAAACTTATATAAATAGTATATTTATGAATTGATTTCTCTATCACTATTTTTACTTGAGTGAACTTTCAAACTCAACAATAATGATATTTTATGAAAAAAGAAAAGGAAATAAAATTAGGAGAAAATATAAAAATGGATATAATTAAAATGTATATGCTAAACCTAATAACATCTTATATTTACTTTTCTTTGTTGTTTTTTTTTTCTTCACTTAATTTATTCAAATAAAATTATTATGAATAAAAATAAAAAGTCAAGAACTCTTAAATTTTTATATTTAAATATCCTACAAATTTCCTCTCTTTTTTTTTATAATTTTATGTAAAAATTAGAATTTCAAAAATTCTTTTAAAAATATAAATAGAATGCTGATTATGGAGAGAATTAACTTTCACTCTGTTTTGATTTTAATATTTAAATATTAGATTAGACTAGAATTATGTTTGCTTCCTGTATTTTTTGTTTTTATTAATAAAATAGTACATAAAAAAAATTACTTTTTTAAAAAGTAGATTTCAAGTTGATTAATATAGAGAATTTTGAATTATTGTGTTTAGTTGGAAATATAACTTCTTAGGAATATAAGATAATATTGTGTTGATTAAACTATGGAAAAACACCAAAAAAAACAAAAAGATTAAATTGATCTTTACTTTGAATATCTTTTATTTACTTAATTTTTTAAAAAACAAATATATAAAAAAGTATCATGTGTTTCACAAAATAAGATGTGGGGTCCAATTTCAAATTGCCAACTTTAAAATGTTATTTCTACCTTAATTTACATATGATTTATATCAATTTAAAACTCTATACACATACTTTAATATAATATAATTAAATTGCAAATTAAACAATTCTAACACAATTTCTAAGTCTTATAATACTATAAATAAATTAAACTCAAAATAAATATTTTAACTTTAATATCAATATAAGATTATGCAATTTACATATAATGGATAGAATATTTATCTCTCAAAATATAAATAATCATATGTTTAGATACGCAAATAATTTTATTTTTTATTTATATCATCAGTTTAGAAATACGTCATAAATAAAAATTTCTCTTTTCATTATTTAAAAGTCTCTTATGTCTTTTTATTCATTAATGTAAATATTTTGAAGAGAATCACAAATATTTTTTTTTCTATTCTTTTTTATTAACCTATTAACCATAAATATCTCTTTTTACATATTTAATTCTAAATAGGATATTTAATAACTTTTTACTATTAGATAATTATTTAAATTCTTTTAAAATTCTATTAAATAATATCTAACATATATTAATTTTTTATATTAATTAATTCTTGATTAGAGTAATTTAAGTAATGAGTAATGTCGAATTCGAATATTATAATACTTAATTATAATGGCTCGTGAGTCACATCAAATATTTAATATTTTATATAATTTAGAAAAATCATATTAGTGTCTAAAACTTTTTAAAATATATTATTTTAGTTTCTGAATATTTTTTTAATTCAACGAGTTTCTCAATTTTATTTGTATCGATTTTTCCGAGACCAAAATTCTGACTATGCACTAAATGGGTCCATATACACAAAAATTTCTTGCCATGTCACTTGTATTGGATGGTTGTTTTCTCCCACTATAATACGTGGCAAGTGATGTAGTGAGTAATTTTTGTGTATGTAGTGAGAATTTTTTTTTGTATGTAGGCCTATTTAGTGCATAGTCAAACATTTGATGTTTTAAATATGACTAAAAAAACTTAGATGAGATTATTTTTAAAAATTTGAAATATATTGGAAAAAAAATAATTCTTTAAACACTAAAATAACATATTTTTAAAAGTTTGAATGCCAATAATATAATTTTTTCTATATTTTTAAATGTATTTCACATTATATATAATAATCTACTATTTGATATCCAACTTAAATTTATTTGAGTTTTATTTTGATATTAATAAATAAGTTATTTTTTTAATAAATCTAATCAAGTAAAGTTTGAATACATTAAAAATTCTTTTGAATTGAGATGCGAGTTTCAAAATAAAATTTGTATCGAATTTCAATCATGATCGAATTTCAATCCTTAATTATAATCAAGTAGAGTTTAAGTTCAGTTCTGTTTTGATTTAATCACATACTTTAATTATTTAAATAAGATGTTTCAAATATTAAAATTAAAAGTTAGTTCTCATCCACTAATTTTTGGCTTTTATAATTAAAAACTAATTTTTGATCTGAAAGTTAAAATTTGTTTTTTTTATTACTTCAAAATGTTCGGCTTTATTTAGTTTCAAAAAACATTTTCTATTTTCATTTTTCAATTTTCTTTTTCTTTTCTTAATTTTCTAACTTTCATTTTCCAAATTGAAATTTGGAAAACTGAAATTATATTATTTTCAATTTTGTAATTTTTTATTTTATAATATATTTTATTATGTTTTTTATAAAATAAATTTTATATTACTAAAAGTAATTATTAGATTTGAATATATTGATATTCTTACAATATAATTACTCAAAATATTTTTTAATTTAAAGATACATTTTCAAAATAAAATCTAAAAAATTATAAAAATTATTTAATAATATTTTAAAATTATAAAAGAATGTGTACATAAAAAAAGAAGAAGAAAATGTTGATAGTAATTACATTTGATTTTATATATATATGTCTTTGCTATTATTTAAGGTGCAAAAAGAAAAACATAATCATGTATAACCATTATTAGTGTATTTATATCTAAATAAATAATAGGTATATGAGAAAAAAAAAAAGAAATAGCTATAATTGGGGAAAAAAAAGGCACATACATACATATTTAAAGAAATAATAAATTTTATAACTAAATAACAAATTTTATTTTTTAATTTTCTAAGAATTGTTTTCTGGAAAACAAGTTTAGTTTTCACCAACCAAACATCTCCTAATTTTTTTAAAAAATATGACATTGGAATTCAAAATAATTACAAAAATACTAACTAAAATTTAACATATATATATATATATATATATATATATATATATATATATATATATATATATATATATATAAAATAATTCAAAATCATAAAAAAATAATTTAAATATTAGATTAACATTTTATTATTATAAATAATCATTTATTTTCTTATAATTATATATACAGAATAATTTATAATTTACTTAAAAAATAAAAATAAGTATAGTTATTTTCACTATATATTTCATATATATAATAGTCAAAATATTAATTATATAAAAATTAAAAAAAAAATTAATATATAATATGTGAAATAATATATTTATTTGTCATTTTATAATCTAACTATAATTATAACCGCTGAATTACAAAACACACGTTCAAGAATTTAGCTTTCCTAAGAATATTGTTGAGTCATTTTTCTGTGAGTTTCCCACAATCAAACGCCTCAATATGAGCTTTTAAATGATAGATTTAATAAATATTTCACAGATTATGGATTTTTTCTACATAGAAGTGTATGTTTGGAAGAACAGAAAAGGGAAGAAAATAATGAGAAAGAGAGAAAATGCAATCGATAGAGGAGGATGGAGAATGTTTTGATATTAGTCCACATTATTATATCAGATCATGAGACTAAGAGTGTACAACTTCATTTTAGATGTTTTAAGATACTGTTTAACTGTTTCCAAATTTTTATGATTAAAACATAAGAAATTCATTTTAAAAATAAATTTTATCCACTCTAATCAATGTTTTCAACAGTGTTTTTCTCTGCAGCAACTCAAGCAACAGTGCCAACTAGTTATAGATTTCTAGTAGCCCATCACCAATCAGAACTTACTGTTTCTCTTGCCCAGATTGATGATGTTCCTTCTTTGAGTGCCTCTCTCTGCTTGTTGCTTATGAATGGTTGAAGGATAACAGAGACAATA
Source organism: Aleurites moluccanus (assembly GCA_948193065.1). Taxonomy (NCBI): domain Eukaryota; kingdom Viridiplantae; phylum Streptophyta; class Magnoliopsida; order Malpighiales; family Euphorbiaceae; genus Aleurites; species Aleurites moluccanus. Next base: position 1,678 of record CANXYC010273916.1, on the reverse strand, counting down.
TTCAGCAGCAAAACCATGAATCTTGCAACTGTCAGCATATCACACATGTTTCCTTCTAATTTTCGTTAAATTACACTCATAAAAAATAACAGTAATAACCTCTCCATAACATCACTAGATTCAATCTGCTGGCATTCCCTGAAACAACTACAATTTTTCCAATGCAGTGTTAAATGATAAAATTTTGGCAATGTTTCCTGTATTGATGAACAACTGCAGCTTTCTGAACTGATTTTTTTTTACACAATACGCAGCAGTCCATATGCAAGTATAGAGTATAATGGCATATTATTGGAATTATATTTGAGTTCTATTCTTGAAACTAATTACATTACAAATTCAACAAGGAATGAAGAATTACTCCTACACATTCAATTTCAACTGCATCATTATTAGAAAAAGCAAATAGAACCGTGTATAAGAAACTGATTATGTGGATTGATTTTCAAGTTCCAGTTTGTGATTCATTAGTAGAAAGCTAGATTCAGACCTTCTCTTCATCTTCTTCCTCATCCTCAATGTCGCCGATTCCAACCCAATGTGTGAAAGCAAACAAAAATTCCTTGAAGTTTACCATTCCATTTTTATCCCAGTCCATCTCTTCTGCAATAGTAAAGTGATGAGATTTAGTCATTTTCATTAAAAGTGCTGACATTTTTAGACAATTATTACAACTAAGAGACTAACAAGGATCCAGATATTTAGCTTCTGAATATCCTAGATGATCACCTAATCCTTGTGGATATCTTAACATGAGATTTAATGGACTGGATTCAAAGAATTCCAGGTTCATTTATGGATAATTTCTTCTTGACAATTTGCTTACTAGAACCCAACAGAGAAGACAAAGATGGGTCAATGGAGAAAGATACACTACACTACAATGCTAATTAGAAAGATACACTACCCTAAATTGCTAATCAAGTTAAATGGAAATGTGGATGCCTTTCAAATCAATACTCACCAAATATCCAATATCCATTGAGAAAATATATGCAATCTAGTTTGGCCTACAGGGCCCATTGTATGGGCAACACACGCACAAAAGGAAATTTTCTTTCTTATAAACAGGAAAATGTATTGTCTTAGCATCTGCAATATCATATCATACACATAAATATGAGTAATATAAACACTAAAACACACACAGAGAGAGAGAGAGAGAACCAAATCTTTTCATTGCTATTCGTCCGGATGAACGCTCCCCTGATTCATTTATTGCTTGAACCATCTCACTCTTGCTGACATAACCATCCTTGTTCTTGTCCAAGAACACAAATGCATCAACCAATGTTTCAAATGTGGCCTCGAAATTTGACATTCCCATCCGTGATTTCTAGTATTGTCATGGAATACAAATATATATTTACTCACTGATATTAATTAGGAAACAAAAATGGCAAAATTACAACACTTGTATTTGCGCCTTTAAAATAGCTCATATCCATGGCATCTCAAACCATCTCCCACCAACAGTGGATCCAAGTTCTTTGGCCAAGATCCAAAAACTTCCACGGATCAAGAAATTAAAGAGATCTGTTACATATCACCGCAGGAAATGGAAAAAGAAATGACAAACAGAAGGCTTAGTAGCAGAATTAGGAGGGAAAAATGGTTAGAAAATTTGTTAGGGTTGTTAGGAGTTAGTAGTACAGCTGTACAAAAGTAACTGATTCTG
>CANXYC010273816.1:0-18927 GCA_948193065.1 Aleurites moluccanus | reverse complement strand
TACCATCGAGATAGCCCTGTTATAATACCATATGTGTATGCCTCCATAACAATGTAAATAGCATAAATATAGCTCAAATAGATCTTATATAGATGTAGAATGATCATATATACATATATAAAGAGAAATGGAACAAGTTGGGAAAATGTAAAAAATTGGCCCGGGTGGGCCCAATTGCGTTGCCGCAATTGGCTCGCAAATTACAGGTCCGTTTTGGGATTTTTAGGTACTTTCTGGTTAACTATGTTACCAAAAGAATTAGGTGGGCCATGAGGTACCATTTTGAAGCTTAGGTCGAGACTAGGTGAGCACTTGTCCATTAAGGACTGATCAGCAGTCATCAGTTACGGTATCTCAGCCAACAGTTCAGACTAGCCAGAATATGGGCAGAGAGACTGTAGCTAGAGGTAGAGGTAGAGGAGGTCAGACTTCCGGTAATGGTCAGGCTCCAGCTAGCAGAGGCCAGGGTAGAGTGTTCGCAGTTAACACACAGGATGCTCAGAGATCATATAATGTCATCACAGGTACTATTCTGGTTCAGAATGAGGCTGCGGATGCCTTATTTGATTTGGTGCAACTCATTCATTTGTGTCCCCACATTTTGCACCCAAATTGAATAAGGAGAGGTAGTTATTAGATATTCCACTGTCTATTGACACTCCTATGGGAGAATCTGTGGATGTTGACTACTTCTATCCTGATTGCATTATTGAGATTGATGATTGTATTTTATGTGTTGACTTGATTGAGTTGCCTGTGCCTGAAGTGGATGTGATACTGGGGATGGATTGGTTGACTAGGCATCGGGTAGTGATAGATTGTTATAGGAAGAAGATTAAATTCTAGCCTGAGGGGTGATAGGAGTTTGAGTTTCAAGGTGACATTCGGTAGTTCTGGGTTAACCTTATATCTGCTATTCAGGCATGGAGATTGATAGGGAAAGGCTGTTTAGCCTACTTGGCCCATGTGATAGATATGCAAAAATCTTTTGTACATTTGGATTAGATACCAGTAATTCAGGAGTTTCCTGATGTTTTTTCTAAGGAGTTGCCAGGATTGCCCCATGATAGGGAGATTGAGTTTGAGATTGAGGTGCATATAGGCACAGATCCGATATCCATTCCAACTTATAGGATGGCTCCAGCAGAACTGAAGGAGCTGAAGGTTCAGTTACAGGAGCTATTGGATAGAGGGTTCATTCGACCTAGTAGTTCTCCATGGGGTGCACCGGTTTTATTTGTAAATAAGAAAGATGGCTCCTTACGGATGTCTATCGATTATAGGCAGCTGATTAAAGTCAGAGTAAAGAACAAGTATCTGTTGCCACAGATTGATGACTTATTTGATTAGCTGCAGGGCATCAGTCATTTTTCCAAGATTGATTTGAGGTCTGGGTATCATCAGCTGAAGATTAGGAGTGGAGATATACCCAAAACTACTTTTAGAACTCGCTATGGCCACTATGAGTTTCTAATATTGCCATTCGGGTTGACAAATGCTCCAGCGGCTTTTATGGATTTGATGAACATAGTGTTCAGTTCTTATTTGGATACATTTGTCATCGTCTTTATTGATGACATCCTTATTTATTCTAGGAGTGAGGAGGAACACAGAGAGCATTTAAGGATTGTATTAAATACACTTCGGGAGCACCAGCTGTATGCTAAATTATCCAAGTGTCAATTATGGTTGACTGAGGTATGCTTCTTGGGGCATGTCATCTGTAAAGAGGGTATTATGGTGGATCCTCAGAAGATTGAGGCGGTTGCCAACTGGCCCTAGCCTACCAGTATGTCAGAGGTGCATAACTTTTTAGGTATGGCAGGATATTATCGGAGGTTTGTGAAAGACTTCTCCCGTATTGTAGCTCCTTTGACTAGATTAATGAGAAAGCAGGAGCAATATGTCTGGAAAGATGAGTGAGATCGAAGTTTTCAGACTCTAAAGTATTGCCTTACTAGTGCTCTGGTTTTGGCATTACCAGTGGAGGAGGAGAAATTTACGGTATATTGTGATGCTTCACGGATTAGGTTGGGGTGTGTTCTGATGCAGATAGGTAGGGTGATTGCTTATGCTTTTCGTCAATTAAAGAAGCATGAAGCAAATTATCCTACTCATGATCTAGAGATGGCAGCTGTTATTTTTGCCTTAAAGATTTGGAGGCATTATCTATATGGATCGAAATGCGAGATATATACTGACCATAAGAGTCTGTAGTATATATTTCAGCAGAAGGATTTGAATCTGAGGCAGCGCAGATGGTTTGAGCTTCTAAAAGATTATGACTGTGAGATTCTCTATCACCCAGGGAAGGCCAATGTAGTGGCGGATGCCTTGAGCAGGAAATCGATGGGGAGTCTTGCTCACATTGTAGTTGGCCGGAGACCATTGATCCGAGATCTGAGGCAGTTAGCTGATTGTTGAGTAGAGTTGGATTTGGGTTCCCAGGATTGGAACCAAGCTTTGATAGCCCAGTTTTGGAAAAGGTCACTGTTGATTGATGACATAAAAGCGGCCCAGGATAGAGATTTCTATCTACTGAAATTGAAGGGAGAGGTTCAAAGTGGACAGATGACCGAGTTCACTATTGATGATGAGATTTTGAGGTGTGGAAAATGTATCTATGTACCGGATTGTCATGAGCTGCGGGATAGGATTATGCGAGAGACACACTATTCTACTTATAGTATACATCCAGGTATTACCAAGATGTACCATGATCTCAGAGATGTTTATTGGTGGCCTGGGATGAAGAAAGATATAGTTCGTTTTGTATCGAAGTGCTTAACCTGTCAGCAGCTTAAGTTTGAGCATCAGAAGCCATCCGGGCTACTTCAGGAGATAGAGCTGCCAGAATGGACATGGGAACAGATTACCCTGGACTTCATAGTTGGTTTACCTCAGACTTCGAAGGGGTATGACTCTATTTGGGTTATTGTGGATCGATTGACGAAGTTTGCACACTTTTTGGAAGTTAAGACCAACAATACAACATCTCAGTATGCACAATTGTATGTAAATAAAATTATGCATCTTCATGGAGTTCCTTTGGTGATCATCTCTGATCGGGGTACACAGTTTAAAACCCAATTTTGGTTGAAGTTTTAGGAGGCTATGGGTACCCAGCTACAATTTAGTACCGCCTTCCATCCACAAACTGATGGGCAGTCCGAGAGGACGATTCAAACCTTAGAGGATATGCTCAGGTTATGTGTTTTGGATTTCAAAGGTAGTTGGGACTATTATCTGCCATTGATTGAATTCTCCTACAATAATAGTTTTCATTCCTCAATGGGTATGGCACCATTTGAACCACTGTATGGTAGAAAGTACAGATCACCAGTGTGTTGGGTGGAGCCGGAAGAGAAGCAGCTAGAGGGACCCGAATTGATTAGAGAGACTATGGAGAAGGTTCCTATGATCAGAGATCGGATGAAGACTACCTTCAGTAGGCAGAAGAGTTATGCTGATCCGAAAAGAAAAGATGTACAGTTTTCTATTGGTAATCATGTTTTTCTAAAGATCTCTGGGAAGAAAGGCAAACTGTCACCAAGATTTATAGGCCCGTTTGAGATACTTGAGCGGATTAATAATGTAGCCTATAAATTGGCTCTTCCACCCAGTATGAGCCACGTATATCTAGTCTTTCATATATCGATGCTGCAAAAATATGTATCGGATCCATCACACATTTTGGAGATGCAGGATATGGATTTCAGTGAGGATCTATCATATGAGGAGCTACCTGTGGAGATTGTTGATCGACAGGTCAGAAAGCTTCAAAACAAAGAGATCCCGATGGTGAAAGTGCTATGGAGGAATCAGACAATAGAGGAGTGTACATGGGAGAGTGAGCGGGAGATGTGGAACAGATACCCATCTTTGTTTCAGTTTTGAGGTATGTGTTATTTAAATTTGAGGACGAATTTAATTGAAGGGGGGAAGAATGTAACACCTACCATTTTCATATATCATTTTTGGATATATATGTGTGTGTATAATTTTTAAATTTAATTGGCTTAATTAATTGATCTTTACAATAAGTATAAATTTTACATATTTAATAATTTTGGATAATGATAATGACAGTAAATGAGAATGAAAAAATTTCAGTGCAGAATATCAATTGATAGATTGACCTCCTAAATCTGTAAATATATTCTAAGTGTTAAAGAAATGAGGAGTTAGGAAATCTGCAGCGTTTTCCATGAATTAAGTTAAGTAGTTTTCCAGCCGGCATTGGCAAGCTGGCATTGCCAAGCAGGCCTTGTGAAGAGGCAATGCCGAGCTGACCTGGCGAAGAGCAAATTGTGAAGTGGGAATGCGAAGTGGGAATACGAAGAGGGAAGTGCGAACCGTCAATTGTGAAGAGGCAATGGCGAGCCAACAGTGTGAAGAGAAAAGGTGAAGAGGAAATGGCGAAGAGGAAATGCAAAGAGGAAATGCGAAGAGGAAAAGGTGAAGAGGAAATGGCAAAGAGGAAATGCAAAAAGGAAAAGGCGAAGAGACAAGGCAAAGAGGAAATGGCAAAAAGGAAATGCGAAGAGGAAAAGGCAAAGAGGAAATGGAGAAGAGGAAATGCAAAGAGGAAATGGAGAAGAGGAAGTGCGAAGAGGAAATGGCGAAGAGGAAGTGCGAAGAGGAAAGGCGAAGAGGAAATGGCGAAGAGGAACTGCGAAGAGGAAATGGCGAGAAGGAAGTGTGAAGAGGAAAGGTGAACTGGGTTTGCCGAAGAGGTATATGTGAGCCGGCATGTGCGAAATGGAATAGTGAGCTGGTAATGCGAAGAGGCATTGGCGAGCCGGCAAATTGCGAGCTGGAATAGCGGAACGACAATTGGTAATTTCGTTTTTACTGAGGCACTAACTTATAAAAAGGGCAGTAACTGATGCATTAAAACACTTAAACCTTTTTATTTTCTTCTTCTGTGTTCTGTGTGTTTGTCTTTTCTCCCAAAAGTGCCGAAATAGTTTTTCTTCTTCTTCTTCTTCTTCTTCATCGATTTCACGATTTCTTCATCAGATTTCTAGAGTAAATTCATGGAAATCATATACATTTTGTGATTCATCTCATTTCGTCTTAAGCTAGTAGAAAAAGAGCTGAAAATATTTTAGAGGCAGTGAAAGATAAATTTCTGCCATTGTAACTCATTTGAGGTAAGTGTTTATTTGTTGGATTTTATTGATTAAATAGATATTATTTAGGTTGGAATAAATGGGGTTAGTGTTATTTTTTCTAGATTAACATGAATTCATGGAAATCCCTAAACTCTAAGATTTATTTGGAACTTTGAATTATGATATGATAAATTAGTGATGGGATTCATAAATTGATGATAGAAATAGTTAATTGGGTATATGAGAACAATAAATTGATGAACAATTTAATGTGAAATTGTAGATTGTGTAAACTAATTTCTCCAAGTAGTCAAATTGGAGATTTTAGAGGAAATTGGTAAGAATGGCTAATCGATTGATTGTTGGAAGGTTGAGGTGAGTTCTACATGCATCATTTAACTTAACAATTTGCTCAAGTTGATTGTTGGACACCATTTGGGAAAAACCCCAAATGGCCGAACCCCACATTGTGTTTTACCTATGCTTTTTCCTTGAAATTGTAACCGTATTCTTTTACCAAATAAGTCCATATATTGTTATATAACTTTTATTCATTGATACTTACCATTTTAATTACCGAACTTAATTTTGTCATATGAATTACCCTTATTACCAAACCTTCGATTTGTATTGGATATTGTACATGGCATGGCCATTATTTATATTGAATATTGATATGATTGATACCGAAATAATTGATTGATTGATTGAATCCGAATGCCATTGTTGTTAATGGTATCCCTTGTTATTGACCTTGATATGGCTGTGACAGAACTTCCGATTCGACAGGGGAGTGGGAAAATACTGTCGACTTTGTGCACTTTGTATATTTGTACCCTAGCTAGGAGGGGATTATGGTCCTGGCCATAGGGCCTGATCAGCCTTATGCTTATTTGCCCTGATATGGATGTACTAGGACCCACATGGTCCAACGCATTTGATTATTTGGAGATTGTATAATTTTTTTTCATACAGTCCATCCCTGTATCTGTCTTTCCATATATGATACCTAACTTATATGTTGATTATTGGCTTTATTGTACCTTGATATTTATTCGGTACACTATTACCTTTTTAATTGATACTTTTGTTATATGACACCTATAATTATTGCGATGCATGTGAATTCACTGAGTATCATCTATACTCACCCTTTTACCGTTTCCCCTTTCAAGAGAGGATTAGAGCTGCAGAATCCAGACTTCTACTTCTCTGGGAATTTTGCCACTAATTTTCAGATGTATTTACAAATACTCTATTTTGAATAATATTTATTTTGGTGTTCATGATCTAGCTGCTCTATGGGTATATACTGGCTAGCTAGGAAATAAACATGTAACTGATGATGGTTTTGTTAAATGGATGTGAGAATACTCATTTTTTACACCCTCGGACTCGCACCAACCCGAACGACATTCCCCGAAACCAAACCCGCACCCGGATAGACTCGGAATGGCCTCAGAATGAAGTTGGAGCATAGGTGCCGCCTTACGGGCTTGGAAGTGTCGCCAGAGGGGGGTGGCGGGCAGCAGCCGTCGAGCAGCGGGGCTCCTTGCTGTGGCAACTGCCCCCCTTCCCAGCATGTGCTGCCAAGGCACTATGGCGGCGGCGCCACCCCCTTTTGGTGTCAATGCCTTCTCTTGCCGACGGCAACTACGATCTGCATTCGATTTTTTTCGAATCCCACATTGAAAATTGATGGGATTCAACCCCCGAAACTCCTATTATAAGTAGAGAGCCTCTCCCCACCTTCCAGACAAGAACAACGGACAACAACACACAAAAATACACCAAGACTCACGAAAGCAAGGAAAAAAGATAAGAAATCATTTTTGTCACTAGATTTCGTCTTTTTTCCTCTCCAAGTGATATTTTCTTCTTCTTTAGCTCTCTTTCGATTTAAAAGAGTTGCTATTATGGGCATATTAAGCCTCTCAGTTGAATCTTTCATCAAAGCAAGGTCTCTCCGTCGACTTGTTTTCTTAAGAGCTAACAAGGCATCTCGACCCATTTCCTCGGGCGTCATCTGATCCAAGGTAGAACTTCGCTCCGGAAGAGCACTCCGTCCGACAGCATCCCTAAAAGCTAGGGCAAAGGTACATTTTCCTAATTCATCTTCTTTATTTTGGTAAAGCATTAAAATAAAGAATCAAAACCTGATAAATTGGGCATAAATCAACCCTCCTTCACTAGAAGGAAGAACTGCATGGGTTTTGATTCCTATTCGACGGGATACGTAGGCAATCTGTATGAAAGCTTCAAATCCAAAAATGAGAAAAACCATCTCTTTTCTTTTGATTATTTGCTTAACTTTATTTGTTGAAATATATTATTTGGGGAATGTGTGATCAACCTAGAACCCATAAGGGCTAGAGTTGATATCCCCTACTTTTGAGGTTTTGCGATGTAATAATTTACTTTTATCACTCTCTTTAATTATTTTATTCTATTTCAATTGTTCATGCATTTATTTATTTGCCCATGCATCTTATATGTCATTCTTTAATTGTTCATAAAAATCATTTTAAATCAAGGTTAAAAGTGAAAGCCAAGTTCAACCGAAAACCAAGTCCCCGAACCCTCTTTGGTTTCGAGGACTAGTGCACTTTTTCCTTTGGGATAAGATTAGAGTCAAAATGGGTTTTTTACCTTAAATTTTTCCTACAAAATAACTTAAGGTGGCGACTTCAAAAATCAAAATCGTTTTCAAATAAAAGGCGCTAAGCTCATCTCCTCCGTGAGAAATTACCCCATAATGAGCACTCCGATGCCCCATTGCTCTCTTTTCTTTCTCGAAGAGGGTGGGCCAGGACGGCAGTGCTCGGGCAAGGCCTTACATTATGTTATGTTGGGACAAGACCATGACTTAGACTCCCCATGGTGCACCTGGGTTATATGTGACTATTATATGATTCAGGCTGAAATGCCCTATATATTATATGTGTGCTTGACCTGTTTACACTGGCCCATTTGTAAATGGTACTTGGGTTTAATGTCTTATATATTATTTGACAAGTATGCAAGGTCTTTCCCATTATATGTGTTGCAATGTAATTATTTGAATGTTGGTGGTGATTGTGAAAATGTTAAAGTTGACATTTGAATTTAACGAGTCTTTTATTATGTGAAGATTTAAATGTGAATTGTTGCATTTGTATAAAATACTTGAAAATCACTTAAGGATTTATACATATGATATAATGTAAATAATATGGTTAGGAAGTTCATGCCTCATGTGTTCTCACTGAGCAATGGGGTGTTTGTTCATTCCTCCACAGTTCTTCTTATTTTGTAGGATATTAGTTATTTGACAAAGCTATTCTCCTTTTTCTTTTATCTCAAGCCGAGTCAAAGTCTAGAAGACTTCTTTAGTATTTTTTTTTCATTGAGATGATTTCCATTACCTAATTATTTTAATATGTTATTGTTTTATTTTTGGGATGTTTATAAATTGATATATGTAAATTGTTATTTGATCAATAGCTATAGTAATTATTAAGCTTGTGTGATTGGATTTTGGTCTAACTGCACACCGGTCATGGTCTCAGATTTGGGTTGTGACAAATGTGGTATTAAAGCTTTAGGTTAAAAGAGTCGGAAATCAATAGGATATTTTATTTTATTTGAAGTTTTTATTTGTTTTCAGTTCCACATTTCGTTCTTTAATAGATCTTACTTGCTTCATATTTATTTCCTTTCTTAAATCTTTGGTTATTTTATTTTTGTTATTCTTCCTCTTGAAAATTATTTATTGGATCTCATTATTATTCTCTTTTTCTAAAATTTCTTATCTTGCTACTTCTCATTTGTTATCTCTTTTTCTTCTTCATTATTATTGCTTCTTAAAACTCTTACTTTCTTCTCATTGTATTGTCTAAATGTTATACATATTTATATGTGTAATTGTTAGGGAATGTAGTTACATATGTGTTAATCTCCATATACTATGTTATATGACTATATATTTGAGCTACTTGAAATTTCAGTATGCAAGTGTTAATATTTGCTATTTGTCCATTATATGTACATATATATATATATATTTGTAGTTGAGAAGTATTATAAAAGGTTTATCCAATATTATTATTTGAGTTTTTATTCATTATTTGTTATATTAATGTATTATGGGTACATATGATATATGATTTGTTTAAACTATAAGATTTAAATTATAATGGAATGAAATGAACTATATGATTTTATTTCATTTGAGATTAGTTGGAGTGCAAGTGAGTTTGAATAATTGATGTTTAGATTAGTAATAAGATGAGTAATGCAATAAAGTGAAAATTATTGTCCATATTATATATTGCATAAGTATATATATATGAGTGATTTGAAATATTGATATGCATTTGGTAAAGTTCTTATTATGTGTTCATTTTAATAGGGTTAATTATTATTTCCTCTTATAGGATGACCCAATATACTAAGTTTCCTCTGATTTTCAAAAATACACTAACTCCCTTTTGACAAGTGTCTCAAAATATTACTAGATTCTTCCATCTAATTTTGCCATTAGTTAACTGTAAAATGGTCAACAAGGGCAGTAAAAAGACATAAATATCTTTATCATTTATTTTTAATTAATTACATTCTATTTTTGCTTTAAAAAATATTTTTAGGGTTAAAAAATTCATTTTCATATTTTTTGACTAATTTGAAAATAAATATAAATAAAAATATTTTTTTAAAAATATTTTTTACTTTTTATTTTCAAATTTGTCAAAAATATGAAAATAATTTTTTTATTTGTATTAAAAAATTTAAGAAGAAACAATTTAATTTCTTCTTAAATTATTTTTTTAAAATAAAAATCAAAATATTTTTAAAAAAATATCTTTGTTTTATTTTTTATTTTTAAATTTGTCAAAAAATATGAAAATACATTTTTTAACCCTAATTTTTTTTTTTAAAGCAAAAATATAATGTAATTAATTAAAAATAAAGGGAAATGACATTTTTATCTTTTTACTACTCTTGTTGGCCATTTTAGGGTTGACTAACGACAAAATTGAATAGAATGAGTACTAGTATAACGGGACATTCATCAAGGAAAGTTAATCCATTTTAAAAGGTTAAGGAGATTTAGTATATTGGATCATTCTACAGGAGGAAAATAGTAATTAACCCTTTTAATATTAGAATTCTTTTGAAAAGAACATGAATAATTAAGATATATTTATGCTATTGGAGTTTTATTATATGGTTATTCATTATTTGAGTTTCTAGTGAAGAAAAAAAATATCTTTACAATGGTATGGATGGTGATATGGTACATTGGATTTGATGATTTGTTTTATATAAAATTGACTGAATATGAATGAATTATAGATAATTGATGATTACAATCAGTTTTGAAATAATGATTATCGATCTTAAGATGTTACAATTGAATGGTTATATTGAAAATTATTATATATTTTGGAGAATGAATAAATAAATTAGATGATAAGTAAGGTATTTGATAATCAAAAGATTTTTGTAGAATATTATGATGACATTAAATTATTTATGTAAATAGTATATATTTATGAAGTTTGAGCGCAACAGAAATAGGGTGAACTTTTAATATATAAGTGTTAAGCAATTATTTTATGTTCTGAAAATTTTGAAGGTGCGATTTTTTTTTATTTGTGATTTTGATTATAATGATATTTAATATTATTAGTATGAGAATTTTCAAAATATTTGATTTGGAGTTTAGGAAAAAATTTAATAATTGATTATGATTGAACTTGATTTTGAAATTTGAGTAAATGATGATAAATTCTTATTAATATGATGATCAATTATAAGAAAACATAAGAATGATTTATATAAAGTAAGTTGGTTGATATCTTTTTGGGCAAAAAAGAATGTTATATATTTGAGCAGATAAGAATTTAGATTACAAAATTTAGTGATATTTAATTATTAGAGAAATTCTATAATTTGATGGTATTTATTTGATGGTGACAAAATAATAAGATCGTATATAAATTTAAGGCTATTTTGATATATATATTTGTGGTATCTAAGTATTAAGATATTTAAAATGATTTAAAGTAAAATATAATTGTTTGGTGAATTAGATGTTAGTATTTATATGCTTTGAAAGATTGACAAATTTTATATATATGATTATAGTGAGAGAAATAAAAATTTTAATATTATATACAGTGATGTTATAATTATAAGGTGTTTGAAATTCATGAATGAATTTATGTTAAGGAGGAGATAATATGATAATTATAGTCAGTTATTTGTCAAATCATTAGTTGGAACAATATATATTCATATGTTAGTTATCTAGTTACCATATCTATTAATTATTTGTCATTTGTTATATGTTATGTGTCATGCATCTTGCATCATGCTAGTATGTGTTTGATCATTTTATATGTCCATTTATATATATATATATATATATATTTTATATATAATTTCGAGAATGAAATTATGATAAGGAGGTTAGAATGTGAAATTTCAAATTTTTCAGTTAAGGATATTTTTTATATTTTATGTGAATTTATAAACTAAATTTAAGTTATAGGTTAGAAGTGATAATTTAAGATATAATTATAAATTATGGAGTCAATTGAGTATATTTTGTATTTTTGTTATTTTAGGGATATTGTGATAATTTTTCTATCAAGGGTATTTTGTTATTTTCACATGAATTATAATTAATTAGACTTTGGAGAATTTATATGATGCATAATTAAATATTGTGGTTGCAGTATAATTTAAATAGTATTAGTAGTCAATTTTAGAAAATAACATATTTTTGGGTTAAACTGATTAAATTAATTAAATGGTAGATTAGTGAGCTATTAAGAATTAGGATTTTATTATCTTTTGGTGGTATATAAGTATTTGTTTTTAAAGTGACAGCCATTAAGAAAAAAAATATATAAACAGGAAGAAGAAAATACAAACTTGGGTTTTGGAGTTTTTCTTCAAAATTCTTGAAATTTTCTTGGAGGTAAAAAGTTATACCATTGTTTTAATGTCTTTATAATTGATTTATATAAATGATTATCATTTTTTAAAGATTAAAATTTAAGATTTGGATAAGAAAATATGATATAATTAAGTTTTGATTCATAATTCATAAGTTTTATGATGATAAATTAGAACTTATATAGTTTTTTATTGGTAATTGAAATTTTGAATTTTGTAACTTGTAGATAGATTCATATTTGACGATGAAATTTTTATATGTTTGATTAATAGATGTTAATTTTATTTTATTTAAATTTGATAACAATTCAACAGTTGAATCTAATTTTATATTTAAAATAATATAGACTATATGGTCAAAGAGTCTGTGTAGTACAATACTAAAATGAGAATTAATTGAAAGACCATTTGGACTCAAATTGATCTAAATCTTTGTATCATTATAAGTGTATATATTTTGTATATTATGAAATTTTTTGAGAATTTTTGGAGAACTATAAATTAGAATTTTAGGGAAGTATTTACCTATTGTCAGTATTCAGAGAACTTGTCAGATAACTGACTATGAGATTATATTTGAGGGACTAAATAGATTTCAAATTTGAAGATTTTTTAAAGTTATGTTTATTTATATGTTAGATAATTGGTGTTAAAATTTACTTAATTTGGAGAAGGTTATGGTACTCTGAAATAGAAAATATCTCTATTGTCAGTATTTGATGAGTTGTTAGACAACTGCATTTGAGATTCTTTTTTTTGAGGTCTTAATGAATTCCAAATTGGTAGATTTTTGGAGGTTGAGTTTACTGATATGTTAACTAATTGTTTTTAAAATTTGGTTGAGTTTGGAGTTACTTTTAAGAGTTTATATAATATTTAATCTTTGTTGCCATAAATAATATTCAAAGAAGGAAAAACTTATCTTAGGATATTGTGTTGTATATCATTTGCATATTTTATAATAGATAATATTATGTGTTAAATGCATATTTGTCACTATTGAATTAGGTTCTAGTTATTAATATGAAATGTATGTATTTAGGTGGATATTTGGTTAATTAGTAAAATTTGTAGGGTAGTGTCACACCCCAACTCCAGTGGTGCGACGATCCTAGAGCAAGAGTAGCCTTAAGGCCACCATAAACTCGTATAACTCACATATCATGAATCTCATCATCACTATATAAATTACAACATATCATGTTATCATACCATGATCCTTTCTATACATATAGTTTAATATCAATCATATCTTTTCTATTATCATTTCATAGCTTTCTCTTGTTCCTTAATGATCAAAAGATGCATCTCACATCACTAAGGAACAAGAGTACCAAAAAGGTAACAAATCATACATCAAAATATTAATATCCTCACAAGACTGACTACGGAGCTCTAAAGTATACTCCAATATATATTATGTTGTAATACCATTTAATAAATATACATAATCATATGTCAAAAGAATTACTATGGAAGCTTCTTGGGATGAACAAGTCAAGAAGCCCGATCCTCTCTATTAGCTCCCTCACGAGCTATGCTGTCACCTGAAATCCACAGAAGAGGAGTGAGCCTTCAACTCAGTAAGATATGAACATTATAAATCAAAAATCTGAATGTCGAATCATGGTCATGAACGAATATTTATACATATAGATATGAAAAAATCATAAGCTTTACTTGAAGGAATCATAGTACTCATAATAATTTGGCTATATCAAATCATGGTTCGTATTTAGAACATAAAATGCCCACAAAGAATGGCATCATCAAATCTCATCTGATAGAACTGATCTCATGTCATAACATACGTATTAGTAGCCTTGCTACCTTAATGTGCACACATGCTTGGCTAGGCATGCGCCTAGAGCTCATGGCCCCCTCTAGGTGGAATACTGATAAAAACCCTGTCAGCTGGGCTCCCAAAATGCACAATGGACCAATGAATTTACTCTCATTATGAAGAGCGTTCTATCCATGGGTCATGGGGTTTCAATCTCATAGGAAGCATATTAGTCGCAAGACCATCATCATATAACATCATTCAAATCGGGTTAACAAACAAGAAGTATATGAATTTGATCCAAGAAAATTTATCAAGTCTTTCACATTATACAAATATACATATATGTACAAATGGGTAACAAATATGAGAATACTTGGTCATATTAAGTTTCAAGAAATGATAATCAAATAAGATGTTCATACTTACCTTAACAAAGTTTCTCTTGATATTTCCTCTTGCAATTCCAACTCTAACTCCTCAATCAATTTGATTTCCTCCTCCTAAAAAATTTCTCCAAATATACAAAATTAAGGTTTTCTCCAAATCAATAATATTAATCATAATTTCCTAATAATTAATTATCTTAGAGTCTCTATTCTTAATTCTCAACAACAAATTTTAATTATCTCTTTAAGAAAATCTGCATTTAATTTCGGAGTTACTGTTCATATTACTATTCATGACAGCCTCAACATTCTGATTTCTCCCACATTAATTACCATTAATGACTTCAAATTACTTGTAATAAATTCTATATACCCAATATTAATTATCCTAACCCATAGACTTAAATAAATCTAAAGAAAATAGTTTTGGAAGAAAATTTACCTTATTTCCTTCAAACTGAAATTTCTGAGATTCTTGCTCCAATTTGATGATTTCTGCCTTAATTAGACTAATCTAGAAGTCTAATGCATTAATTTGAGTATTACTGCCTTAGAAAATAAAATGAGGCTAACTCTGAGAAGAGACTGAATATAAACGAAGAAAGATAGAAAGGAAAATCGCGTGAAAGTTACTAGGGTT
Source organism: Aleurites moluccanus (assembly GCA_948193065.1). NCBI lineage: Eukaryota > Viridiplantae > Streptophyta > Magnoliopsida > Malpighiales > Euphorbiaceae > Aleurites > Aleurites moluccanus. Next base: position 4,053 of record CANXYC010273816.1, on the reverse strand, counting down.
GCTAGGGTTAAATAGGCCACTACCCAGAAAAACACGCTTGCCAGCTCGCCTCGCCAATCCCGCCTCGCTAATCCTATCTCGCCTAAGCTAGCTTGCCATTCCCATTTCGCATTTCCCAGCTCGCACTTTCCAAGTCGCCAAACTTGATCCGATAATGCCACTTTGCTATTCCAGCTCGCATATGTCACCTCGAATATGCTACCTCGCCAAACTCTCCTCGCGAATTCTTCCTCGCGTATGCCATCTCGGCAATGCTTCTTCGCTTCTTCACCTCTTCTCCTCTTCGCTAAACTCTACTTCGCGAACTGCCACTTCACATATTCCCTCTTTGCATAATGCCTCTTCGCATAATGTCACCTCGCCTTTCCTCTTCGCTTTTCCTCTTCGCCAAATCCTCTTCGCCAAACCTCTTCGCCAATTTCCACCTCGGCAATCTCACTTTGCCACTTTGCCACTTCGCATTGCCAGCTCGCAAAATGCCACTTCGCATTTTGCTGGCTCGCCATATCAAGACTTCTTCTAAGTTAAAACCTTTTCTGGACATCTCACACTTAGTCAGCTCGCAAGTGAACTACAAGTGTCCAAACTTATTGATTCTTTTTACCACCTAAAATAAACATGCAGGGGCATAACATATCAAAAATTTAAATCATAAGGAACAACACACAGATCATGGTGACTCTCCAAATGTCACCCAGACTTCTGCCTCAAAATCCAACCGAATAATTCTGAGAAAAACCACTCTCTATTGAGATATACTTATCCAAAAATTCTGAAATTTTATATCCATCATCACAACACACAAAGAAATATTTTTTTATGTTTATACCTTTAGCTAATTCTGTCTCAATCATTCCCAGTAAATTCAAATAACCACTGACTTCCTGCAGAAATACTCAACCAGACCAGTCTTGCTCAAATAAACATAACTCATCACTCACACATAATTTTGTCAAACTATTCTACGTAATTATAGTTAAAACATAAACTCATAACATTCATGTTTTACACTTTACCAAATTATGTCTTTAAGATCATGAAATTAATCTTACAAAATCCTAAAACTGCAAAGATCAAAATTTCTGAAATTCTCAACATTCACATTTGAAGTTAAATAATTCTCCAAACATACAAAATTAATAAAAACACTACAAAATGACATAAATTACAGGTAGACATTGCTATTTGGGTAATTTGCAATTAAGTGATGACAGATGTGTTATTTGGTAATTATTAATAAGTAACTAATATGAAAACTTGATTGCTATTATGTTGTTTGTACTAGAAGTCAGTGAATAAATTATTTTATATATATATGTATTTGAGTTGCTATGAATTAATTGATATTTGCTTAAATGTTATAAGTTATATTTGTGATTATTGTATTGTTTTGGGATAAGACCATGACTTAAATTCCCAATGGTGCATCTGGGTTATATGTGACTATTCATGGTTCGGGTTGAAATGCCTTATATGTTATATGTATACTGAGCCTATTTACAGTGTCTAATTTATAAATGGTATTTAGGCTTAATGCCTTATATATTATTTGACAAGTCTGATAATGTCTTTCCCATTATATGTGTTGTATTATAATTACTTGGATGTTGGTGGTGATTGTGAAAATATTAAAGTTGACATTTGAATTTAATGAGTCTTTTATTATGTGAAGATTTAAATGGAATTGTTGCATTTGTATGAAATACTTGGAAATCACTTAATGATTTATATATGATATACTGTAAGTAATATGGTTATAAAGTTCTCTGCCTCATGTGTTCTCACTGAGCAATGTGGTGTATGTTCATTCCTCTATAATTCTTCTTATTTTGCAGAATATTAGTTATTTGACAAAGCTATTCTCCTTTTTCTTTTATCTCAAGTCAAGGTCTAGAAGACTTCTTTATTTTTTTATTTTTTTTCATTTAGATGATTTTCATTACCTAATTATTTTAATATTTAGTTGTTTTATTTTTGGGATATTTGTAAATTGATGTATTTAAATTGTTATATGATCAATAGTTATAGTAATTATTAAGCTTGTGTGATGGATTTCGGTCAAATTGCATGCCGGTCTTGGCCTCTGATTTGGGACATGACAATTTGTTTATTTTTGTTATGTTAATTTTGTGGAGTTTGGATTGTCTTTCTATATGGAGGTTTATTTGTTTTCCTATATGGGAGTTTATTTGTCTCTCCTGTAGGAAAATTAGTTTTTATCTGGTTTTCAACAGATCAAACTCATGAAACGACTTGATGTCAATATTGAGTGAAACGTATTTCCCATCAATCTACCAATTACAACTGATGGGCTGAATAATATAACTATGATAACTTGGTCAATAAAATTTAGGGGTAAAACTTATTTTATATTTATTTTGATTGTAATTTTTTCAATTATTTTTATCGGGATATATCTTTCTATTATATGAATGAAAAACTCTTTTTTTATAAAAAATAAAATAAAATAAAAATCAATAATTGAAAAACATTATAGAAAGTAAGATAATATCAATAACAACAAATATGAACACATTTAATATATTATTCAATTAATTTAAAAATAATAATATAATAATGATAGAATATGTTTCAGAAATCTAATTCAAGAAACAAAACTAAAATCAATTAATAAAATAAAATAAAGAGATTCTGTTTCATCTAAAACAAAATAATAAAGAAAAGAGGGCTAATGAAATTTATTATTAGACTAATTATCACGACTAGAATATGGAATCGTGATTGACGCTAAGAAATGCAAAAGCGATATACTATTAGAATTCATAGCAAGTCTAACCTGCACAATAATCTTATAGAATCCAATAATAACCTTAATATCACATAAATATCATTCATCATAAATAAGTGGAGATATATTCTCCAACTAAAACATCACATTGACATTAAAATACAATCCACAAACATATTCATCACATAGGTGGGGACTCACTTAACCCATAAATCATTTACATTATCATTCATATATCCATTAATTATAGGAGTATCATTAATTACATGAATCCAACAATAAGGTAAAGTGTTAAAAGACATAAAATTACATAACAACCTTAATGGAGATGAATCTCTACGAGGGAAGGGGCAAAACTAACTTTGAAGAAGAAAATGGAGAAGCTATCTTAGAAAATAGTGAACAAATATGAGCATTCGACTCAATGAGTCATTTATTTATCTATATAAAATGCCATAATATAGGTAATCATCCATAAACACATATAAATTCATGATGAAAATAGTCAATAGAATCCAACCATTATCTAATAACCATTAATCATACATAGGGAGCCGACCTCCTTTATTGTCTCTCTTAAATTCCAAAATATGGGGACACAGTGAGACTAGCTGTCACGACCCAACCTGGGAGCATCGACGGTCCTAGGGTACGGGTGTTGCCTAAACTACCAGTACCACGAAGAACCCAAATAACTGTACTATATGGCATGCAATTCATGTAATCAGCTTAAATAGCTTAATAATGCTGCAGAAATTTCGACAGCATCTCCTCTATAATATAACTATGCCCAGCTATAAAACATGTAAATAACACTTCCAATATATATCATCATCAATACTCAAATCAATGATCCCTCTGGATTTCCAATATCAACTCAATATATATCTATCTGTATATCAAATCTTTTCCATTCATAGCATAACATATATATATATTCATAGTATAATTTATATGTAAAACTATAGAAATACAAATACACATATATATACATGCCACTCCTTATATTACAGTACCATGAAACCTCTATACTGTACAAATATTACATATACTTTTAGAACTTAATTATTACATATTCAAGTAGTACAATTCCAAGGTGAGGATAGAAAATGCCAATGGAATCTGAGCCTCACTGCTGTCCTGAAAAACAATAACCACTAAGTGGGTGAGTATAAAAATACTCAGTGAATCCATATGTATAAAAATGCAGTAGATGTTCATAATATCATGATTGCCCATATATAGCCTGTGGAATCAATATAAGTTAACAAGGAAATGTTGATACAAGAATCTATATAAGTATA
>CANXYC010273798.1:0-19247 GCA_948193065.1 Aleurites moluccanus | reverse complement strand
AATTTTCTGTATCTATGTAAAGACTCTTTATTTTGTAATTATGGATTCTTCTTTAGTAGTTCCATGGTTTTGTAATGAAGAATTTAGTAAGATAATATAAAAGAATGAAGTTATGTAAATGAGATGTAAAATATTGAATTTGGAAAAGGGTATTAAATGTGATATGTTTGCTATAGTATGAGATGAATAAGGGAATAGAAGTGTTGATTGTGCAGGTTGTGTTATTGTGAATATGAAGAGAGGGATTTGAATCCTGGGATAGATTGTAGAAGTAGGGAAGTTATGGCGAATTTTCTGAAGAAATACAGAATAGGGTTCTAAGGGTTTAGGTGGCCTTATGCCTTCCCCATACCCTAGAACCGTCACATTTCCTAAAATTGGGATGTGACAAAAATCAACATAAGAAAGAAACTTATCAATGGACACCATTATGCAACAATGGTATCCTCCATCTCAACAAGCTCAATATCAATCAATCAATTATCAATAGAATCAATGGAAAGACAAGTAGCTCTGTCAAGTCATCTCGAAATCAATAGAAGCGATAAACACGTCGATAGATGCCATTTCAAAATAATGTCATCGACAAGTATTAATAACTCATTAGAATCAATTTAATGAGCATAAAGTCAATAAGACATCAATAATAATCGATTAAACGATGACCAAAGGTCTAACGATAAAAAATGGGAATAAACATAATTTGGTCATTTGCGGCCAAAAAGTTGACGCTATTGGCATGCCATTGTCGCTGGCGACGGTGGCATTCAAATGGTTGGCCTACGGATTTTTCGGCATGGTTTAAACGCAATATTGACATTGCCCCAATTATCAATAAACATACACATGGAAGCAATTCCATAGGCAACAACTATAACTCAATAATCTTCAACAATTGAATCAAATAGGCAAGGAAACATAAGCTAAAAATCAAGCACAAACTTTAGGCATTTTGCCCTAATTAGGTTCGGCCAAAGGACATTTTTCAAAATTGGATTCCAAATGGCATTTTATAAATTTAGGCAAGTAATTTGATGTATAGAAGACTCACCTAATACTCCAAATCACCAAGCAAAATAGATTTGCTACCCAATTCCTTAAATTCTCGGTTTAGGCCAAAATCAGTGATTTTCTCCGATCGAATTTTCTACAATAATACGAACATCAATTAACCATCAATTAATAGCCAATTAACTTATTAAATAGCCAATTTACACATCCTAATTCATATACTTAAATTCCAATCTTACAACTTCATTTTAGGGTTTGAAAATTGGGGAAAATTATTTGATGCATCAATTGATGCAATTAAATAATTTACCCAATCCTATTACCATCAAATTAACTTAATTAAACTATAAAAATCAACAAACAAACATTTTATACAAATTACCTCAAAGTGGCCGAAATTCCTCTTCCATTGTTCTTGAATTTTTCTTGAATTTCTATGGTTAATTTTGATGGAATAATGTTTGTATGGTTTTAGTTTTTGGTTTTCAACAATTTCCTTTCACAAATACAAATCAATGAAAGAAATCAAATAGAAAGAAGGAAAAATGGCTACGGGTGGAAGAGCAAAAATTCAGCCAAAAACAATTCTAATTCTTGCTTTTATAGTAAGACAAAATTGACAAATTACCCTTTTAGTCCTCCAACTTTCCAAAATTTGCTTTTGGTCCTTTTTCGCTTGATAATTTTTTCCGACAATTCTGTCTGGAATTGAAATTCAAAGTGCATATTCAAACATCTTATTTTTATTAATACTAATTAATAAAAATAATTTTAGAGCCGTTCTGAAACTCAGACTGTCGAATTTTCACTATTTACTGAAAGTACTTTTTATTTACGGTTTTGCCATCGTTTACTTTATTAGTGTTCTTAAACATTTTCTCTTATTTCTTTTTACTATATTCACACATGAATATACATTATCATTTACCCTCAATCCAAATTCAGAAATTCATCTGTCGACCATACTACTATTTTACGGCAGTGATATCGGTACCGACGATTTCCGAAAAATTTTCTCTTTTTCACTCTAACTGAGTTTTTGAAATTATCCTTAACCATTTCGATAATTTTAATCTATATACTGAGAACTTATTTCATAAAAACATCTTATTTCATAAAAACATGTTTTGCATATATATGGGGTATTACAATCTTCCTCTCATTTATCCTTCATAGCTATAAGCCAATTAAAATATTTTTGTACTCAACTTATCTTAATTTTATGCAATAGGAATCAAATTGTAACTATCCCCCTCAAAATCTAAAACTTGATTTCTGGCAGCCTAGGTTCCTTTGTTAATATCTCTAATTTTACTCATCCAATTTCTTTAATTCTTTATTCTAATTAAACTAGACATATGAGAGTTTAACATATTAAAAATTCAGATTTTTCTATGCACTACACGAATTATGGTGAATTTCCTAATTCTATCATGTATCTTGAAATCTGTCCTATAAATTATACCCGAGCAACCTATACTTTTTTTATTCATAACTTAACGTGTAGATATCTAAATGTTATTCTGTTTTTACTGAAATTTATCCAAGACATAGAAAACACTTTTCATATTTTGAGTTTTCTCTGATTTTGAACTTAAGATCCTCAAAAAAGTAAAATACAATAGGGTTTCTCAGTCTAAACTCTAACCCGAGCTAGCAATATTCAGTATCTCATATCTCTTTACACAACATAAATTTGACAAAACTTTCTTAAAAAAATATTTTCTAAACATGTATATCTATAACTTTCATGTTTGTGAATTCTCAAAATCTAACTCTAAATTTTTGAAAACTAGCCTCCAGTTTTCTGTCAAGATACAAAAATTTTAGAATTCTAAAAATTTACTTCTAACTTCTCTTTCTTTCATTACATAACCCTCTAATCTACCACTAAAAATTTATAAAATTGAATTATATAGCTAGATAAGAGTATTACCTCTTAGAGACTTCAAAGAATTTTCTGAGACTTCAAGTAAGATTCCAACAAAATTGATGAAGTAGGAAAGATTAGTTGATGGAAAGCTTGTGAATTAAGGTAATGGAAGATTAATTTATGGAAGAAAGAGATGAGCAAAATTTTTTTTGAAGAAAATCCTCTCTAATTTCAGCCAAGCTATGGAGAAGATGGAGATGAAGAATTTGATTTTCTTTATATTTATTTATATAAATTTATAACCAATTATAATTTTAGGAAAAGAAAATTTAAAGAAAACTAAGTGGAAATGAATGAAGCCTAAATGTTAGTAAAGATAGATTAAAATAAATAAATAAATAAATCCCAATTATATTGGTGGAGTGGCTGACCACCTAGCCCTATTTTATAATTATTTTTAGTTTTTTTAATTAATTAATTTAACTTTTTAATTTATCTCTCAAAATTTACCAAATTGTCATTTTTTACTCATTGTTATTCTATTCATTACTTAAGCATTTAATTTTACTAATTTCACTCAATTCTATTTTTAACTTATCCATTATTCATCATAACTAAGGTGTGTAAAGATAAATCGGATAAAAGATTGCTTTGAAATTTACTAAAAATCGAACACCAAAAATTTCACTTAATCTTATGTTTTTTTAGATTTTTTTTAAGTCTTTCAATTGATTTAATTAATTAGCACTCTTTTTAACTTCTTTTAATCCCCTAATTATTTTTCTTACAACGCTAGACCATCTAATTAAGGTGTCCCATAATTATTTCTAAGTAATATACTTTCTATATTTTATAAAAATTCAACTACCGATACTTATTTCTTAAAACTATCTTTAATCATTTTAGAATTTAATTAGGGTTATTACACTTTCTAATGGGCAAGATAACAAAAGAGCCAATTGTAGCAGATCAACCTACAAAATATCAATACCAACCGCATGTTCAACAAGATGGTGAGGAGAACTTTGCAACAAGAGACCTTCAAGTTATTGTTGATGGTTTGATGTCTTGTAACACCCTAAAAGTATCCTAGGAGTACCCCAAATACCTAAGTATGCTAAAAATATAGAAATTAAATTAATTATTAAATTATAAGAGTTGAATTATAAAAGCAAGTTTAGAATATCTTAATTTAAGTATTTATAGAACCCTAATAAAATAGATGTGAAGTAAATTTAAAATTATTAATATGATTAAATAAATAAATTAGAATGACTATTAATTTGATAAAGAAATTAAATAGAATTTAATTGGAAATGGACAATGAAGTTAGAAACAAAGTTGAAATTTATGCACAATTAGTAGAGGGTGGTGGGACCGACCACCATTAAAGGTGGAATTCATAGTGGGACCTATTATCATTAAGAGTGGAACCCACAACATTAAGATATTTATTCATACAAAGAATTATAATTCTATATAATTTTTCTTTATTTTAGCCAAACCACTTTCCCTCTTTGTTTCTTTATTTTATTTTCATTTTCTTCATAAGTTCTCATTACTTTCCAAATAAATAATCCCATATTAAAGTTTCTTTTCGAGCTAAATCAATTATTTACATGTTAATAAAGAGTTTTAAAATTAAGATTAGAAGATAAAATGAGAACTTAATTGAGAAAGGTTCTATGTTATTGATACTTTGATTGAGGTAATTTCTATACTTAAGTTTTAATTTGGTTTTATAAGTTATATATATGGTAAAATTAGTGATTTTGAGAATGTAAGCTAAGTAAATGAATATGTATAAGTTATGAGTTAAGCAGTGGTGGATCCCCACGCCCCTGCTATTTTTTTTTACTTATATATATATATATATATATACATAAAAGGTCAATGACATGTTACTCCATTAATGGGTGTAATTAAACGAGGACTAGGGTCTGGTCTCCTTAAAATCTTTATAATATATATGTATTAATTTTTAAAATTTTCAATTGGCCACCCTAAAAATTTTTTAATTTGTCTCCAATATATTATTATACTAACTTTGGTAGCTTCTAATAAAATTTCATGGTTTCGCTCTTGACTCCATTTAGTTTCATTTACACTCAAAAGTAAGTAAGTGATGTGTGTTTATTTTAATACTTTTTTTAAGTTAATTTAAATATATTTTCTTAAGATTTTATTTTATTTTGTAAAATATTTGATTTGATTTTGTTAAGTTTTGAAATTTGAAGTTATATTGAACATAGTAATATTTTTTGTTCAAAATCGAAATTTTTTTAAGAAGATTTGCTCTAAAAAATTAGTAACTGATTTTTGAGTGGTTTGACCTAGTTTTTGATTGCTCGACTCATTTTTTGCCAGAAAATTATTTATGAGATACAAAATCAAAAATTGGTACCCGGTTTTTGACTCCTATACACCCGATTTTTGGTCCTTCAGGATATGGTGACCCGGTTTCTGAAGAAATTATGCAGAAATTGGGTATTTAACATTGATGACCTCATTTTCTAAGGGAGAGAGGATTTTCAAAGGGTCTATGTCACACCCCAACTCCAGTGGTGCGACGGTCCTAGAGTAAGGGTAGGCTTAAGGCCACCATAAACCTGTAGAACTCATAAATCCAGGATCTCATGCATAATTATATCAATTACAATATCATATAATATCATACAATGATCATTTCTATACATTCTATTTAAACATCAATCATATCTTTATCATTATCATTTCGTAGCTTTCTCTTGTTCCTTAATGATCAAAAAATGCATCTCACATCACCAAGGAACAAAAGTACCCATAAGGTAACAATTCATACATCAAAATATTGGTATCCTCAATAACTGACTACGGAGCTCTAGAATATACTCTCAAATACATATCATGTCATAGTACCATTTAATGAATATATAACATATCTCAAAAATTATTACAATGAAATTTCTTGGAAGAATGGATCAAGAAGCTGGATTTTCTCAATTAGTTCCTTCGCGAGCTATGCTATCACCTGAAATCGACAGAAGATGAGTGAGCCTTCAACTCAGTAAGATACGAACATTATAAATCAAGAATCTGAATATCGAATCATGGTCATGAACAAATATTTATACATATAGGTATGAAAGAATTGTAAGCTTTACTTGAAGGAACATGGTACTTACAATAATTTGGCTATATCAAATCATATCATAAATCAAATCATAGTTCATACTTGGAGTATAAAATGCCCACAAAGAATGGCATTATCAAATCTCATCTGATAGAACTGATCTCATGTCATAACATATGTATCAGTAGCCTTGCTACCTTAACGTGCACACATGCTTGGCCAGGCATGGGCCTAGAGCTCATGGCCCCCTCTAGGTGGAACACTGATAAAAACCCTATCAGCTGGCTCCCAAAGTGCACTATAGACTAATGAATTCACTCTCATTGGGAAGAGCGTTCTGTCCATGGGTCATGGGGTTTCAATCTCATAAGAAGCATATTGGTTGCAAGACCATCATCATATATCATAATTCAAATCGGGTTTAACAAACAAGAAACATATGAACTTGATCCAAGAAACTTGATCAAGTCATTTATATTATATATACAAATATATATACATATGGATGAACAAATCAAGGATTCTAGGTCACATTATTTCAAGAAACAAGAAACAAATAAAATGTTCATACTTACTTTAACACAATTTCTCTTGAAATTTCTTCTAGCAAATTCCAACTCTAACTCCTCAATAAATTTGAGTTTCTCCTCCTAAGAAATTTCCCCAAACATACAAAAATTAGGGTTTTCTCCAAATCAATAATATTTATCATGATTTCCTAATAATTAATTATTTTAGAGTCTCTATTCTTAATTCCCAACAATAATTTTATTTATCTCTTAAAGAAAAATCTGCATTTAATTCGGAGTTATTGTTCATATTACTATTCATGACAGCCTCAACATTCTGATTTCCTTCCACATTAATTACCATTAATGACTTCAGATTACTTGCAATAAATTCTATATACCCAATATTAATTATTCAAACCCATAGACTTAAATAAATCTAAGGAAAAATAACTTAAGAAGAAAATTTACCTTATTTTCCTCAATACTGAAATTTCTGAAATTCCTTGCTTAAACTGATGATTTCTGCCTTAATATAGAATAATCTAGAGGTATAATACATTAATTTGAGTATTAATGCTTTAGAAAATAAAATAAGACAAATATGAGAAAAGACTGAATTTAATGACGAAAGAAGGAAGAAAAAATCGTGAAAATGCTACTGGGGTTGCTGGGGTTAAATAGACCACTGCCCCAGAAAACACGCTTGCCAGCTCGCCTCGCCAATCCTGCCTCGGCAATGCTACCTCGCATAAGCCAGCTCGCCATTCTCACTTAGCACTACCCAGCTAGCCAAACTGATCCGGCAATGCCATCTCGCTATTCCAGCTCGCATATGTTACCTCGCATATGCTGCCTTGCTAGACTTTCCTTGCGAACTCTTCCTCGCATAAGCCACTTCGCTTCCTCGCTTCTTCGCCTCCTCGCTAAACTTTGCTTCGCGAACTTCCACCTCACATATTCCCTCTTCGCATAATGCCTCTTCGCATAATGCCACCTCGCCTTTCCTCTTCGCCTAACCTCTTCGCCAAGCCTCTTCGCCAAACCTCTTCGCCAAACTCTCTTCGCACATGCTTCCTCGCATATGCCTCTTTGACAATTTGCCACTTCGGCAATCTCACCTCACCATTTCGTCACTTCGCATTGCCAGCTTGCAAAATAGCACTTCGCATTTTGCCGGCTCGCCTTAACCAGATCCTACTAAGTTGAAACTCCTCCTCGACAACTTAGACTTAACCAGCTCGCAAAAGAGCTACAGACATCCAAACTTACTAATTCTTTTTTCCATTTAAAAAAGACATGTAGGGACACAACATATCAAAAATTCAAATCACTAAGACCAACACACAGACCATGGTGACTTTCCAAAAGTCACCCAGACTTACTGCCCCAAAATCTAACCGAATAGACCTGATAAAATCTACTCTCCACTGAGATATACTTATCCAAAAATTCTGAAATTTTACAGTCAATATCACAACACATAAAGAAACATTTTTTATGTTTACACCTTAGGCTTAATCTATCTCAATCATTCCCAATAAATTCAAACAAACACTACCTTTCTGCAGAAACACTCAACCAGACCTGCCTTACTCAAATAAAAATAATTCATCACACACATAGAATTTTTCCAAGCCAATTTACAGAATTATAGTTAAGACATAAACTCACAACTTTTATGTTTTGCACTTTATCAAATTATTTCTTTAAGATCATGAAATTCTCATCACACAATCCTTCAACTGCAAATCAGAAATTCTGGGATTTTCAAACATTCATATTTAAAATTAATTAATTCTCCAAACATACAATTTAAATAAAATACTACAAACATGGCAGATATTACATTCTTCCCCCTTTAAATAAATTTTTCCTCAAATTTATAATAATATGCTTCAAACCTGAAATAAATGGGGATATTTATCTTGCATGCTTTGTTCACTCTCCCATGTGCATTCTTCCATAGCTTGGTTTCTCTACAAAACTTTAACTGTTGGTATCTTCTTGTTCCTTAGATTCTTAACCATTCGATCTACAATTGCAATTGAGATTTCTTTATATGACAAATCCGGTTGGCGATCCACTTTCGGCACTTGCAACACATAAGAAAGATCGGCGACATACTTCCAAAGCATCGATACATGGAATACCGAATGCACCTTATCCATGCTTGGAGGCAAAGCCAACTTGTAGGAAACCTCCCCAACCTTTCTAAAAATCTGAAAAGGTCCAATAAATCTTGGAGACAACTTGCCTCTCTTGCCAAACTGTATAACTCCTTTCATTGGAGAGACCTTTAGAAACACAAGATCTCCAATGAAAAACTGAAGATCCTTCCTCTTCGGATTGGCATAACTCTTTTGTCTACTAAAAGCTATCTTCAATCTCTCTTGGATCAATGGAACCTTTTCTAAAGTATACCTTATCAATTTCGGTCCTTCAATATGTTTTTCTCCAACTTCATCCCAACATAAAGGAGATCTATATTTCCTTCCATACAAAGCTTCATAAGGAGACATCTGAATCATGGAATGATAGCTGTTGTTGTAGGAAAATTCAATCAATGGCAAGTGAGCATCCCAATTCCCTCCAAAGTCTAGAATGCACATCCTCAGCATGTCTTCTAGAGTTTGGATGGTCCTCTCCGATTGCCCATCTATTAGTGAATGGAAAGCCGTGCTAAAATCAAGCTGAGTACCCAATCACTCTTGCAATTTTTGCCAAAATCTCGAGGTAAACTAAGTACCTCTATCTGAAATTATTGAAACTGGTACTCCATGAAGTTTAACAATCTCATTCACATAAATCTGGGCATACTGAGAAACTCCATAGGTTGTCTTAACTGGTAGGAAATGGGCCGACTTGGTCAATCTATCCACAATAACCCATATCAAGTCATAGCCCCTTGAAGTTCTTGGTAATCAAATTACAAAATCTATGGTCACCCTCTCCCATTTCCATTCCGGCAATGGTAACTCTTGGAGCAACCCCGATGGTTTTTGATTTTCAAACTTGACTTACTGACAAGTTAGACATTTGGCTACATATTCAGCAACATCTCTTTTCATTCCACTCCACCAATATGAATCCTTGATATCATGGTACATATTTGTTGCACCTGGATGCACATTATATTTGGCATGATGTGCTTCCTTAAGAATCATATCTCTTAACTCATTAACTACTGGAACACATAGTCTACTACCATGCCTTAACAAGCCATCAACGACATGAAATCCTGGAGCTTTTTCTAATCCCACTTCATTCTTTATCTTCACCAACTAAGGGTCTCTATCTTGAGCTTCTCTAATTTGATCAATGAGAATCGGCTTAACTTGGAAATTTGCCAAAAGCACTCCTGACTCTGACAATTCCCAATTGATTCCCATATCATGCAATCTCTGCACTTCCCTCACTAGAGACCTTCTACTCACTTGAATATGGGATAAACTCCCCAAGGACTTCTTGCTCAGTGCATCCGCTACAACATTGGCTTTTCCTGGATGATATAAGATTTCATAGTCATAATCCTTAAGCAGTTCAACCCATCTTCTTTGCCTAAGATTGAGATCTTTCTGCTGAAATATGTACTTCAAACTCTTATGATCTGTGAAAATCTCAAACTTCTCACCATACAAGTAGTGTCTCCAAATCTTCAATGCAAAAACTACTGCAGCCATCTCAAGATCATGAGTTCGATAGTTCATCTCATGCTTCCTCAACTGCCTCGAAGCATAAGCTATCACTCTTCCCTGCTGCATAAGCACACAACCAAGCCCCATTCGTGATGCTTCGCAATACACCGCATATCCTCCTTCACCCGACGACAAAGCTAAAACAGGTGCCGTGGTGAGACAGGTCTTCAACTTCTGGAAGCTCTCTTCATATGCATCTGACTATAGGAATTTAATTTGCTTCTGAGTGAGCTTGCTCAAAGGAGCTACAATTTTGGAGAAGTCTTGAACAAATCTCCTGTAGTAGCCTGCCAAACCCAAGAAACTTCTGACTTCTGAAACATTCATGAGTCTAGGCCAACTAAGAATTGCATCAACCTTCTTAGGATCAACTCTAATCCCTTCTTTTCTCACTATATGCCCCATAAAGCCCACATTCTCAAGCCATAATTCACACTTCAAAAGCTTGGCAAACAGTTGATGCTCTCTCAAAATCTGCAACACAACTCTAAGGTGCTCTTCATGCTCTTCCTTATTCTTCGAATACACAAGAATGTCATCAATAAACATAATGACAAACTTGTCCAAGAATGGCCTGAATACCCTATTCATCAAATCCATAAATGCAGCCGGTGCATTAGTCAATCCAAATGGCAACACTAAGAACTCATAGTGTCCATATCTAGTCTGGAATGCTGTCTTCGATATATCTTCATTCCAAATTCTCAATTGATGGTATCCCAACCTTAAATCTATTTTGGAGAAATGACTTGCACCTTGCAACTGATCAAATAAATCATTAATTCTTGGCAAGGGATATTTATTCTTGATAGTTACCTTGTTAAGCTGCCTGTAGTCTATGTATAGCCTCATAAAACCATCCTTCTTCTTCACAACGAGTACAAGGGCTCCCCATGGTGAACTGCTGGGTCTAATGAATCCCTTGTCAAGCAGATCTTGCAACTGAGTCTTCAACTCTTTCAACTCAAATGGTGCCATATGGTCAGGAGGAATAAAAATCGGACTTGTGCCAGGTAGTAACTCTATACCGAACTCTATCTATCTATCCAGTGGCAAACCAGGCAATTCTTCAGGAAATATGTCTGGAAAATCATTGACTATAGGAATTTGCTCCAAACTTTTCACTTCCTTACTAGTGTCCCGAACATATGCTAAATATCCTTGGCAACCCTTTCTCAACAATCTTCTTGCTCCAATGGCAGATATAACATTATATGGCACTTTGGTCCGCTCTCCTTGAAATTCAAATTCCTTACTCGAAGGTGGCTTAAAGATAAGCTTCTTCCCATTACAATCTATAATGGCATAGTGCTTGGACAACCAATCCATGCCCAAAATTACATCAAACTCTAATACTGGCAATTCAATCAAATCCACATCCAAGTTTTTGCCACCTATGTTAACCACACAGGATGGGTAGGAGTTCTGAACTTCAATCTCTTCCTCCAAAGGAGTAGACATAACCAACACATTCTCAAGTAAAACACAAGGCACATGCAACTTCTGAGCAAAACAGGATGATACAAATAAATGCGTAGCTCCTGAATTAAACAAAACTCTAGCATTCAAGGCTTGAATCGGAAGAATACCTGTAACCATAGTGTTGGATGCTTGCGCTTCGTGCTGTGCCAAGGCAAAAACTCTCCCTCTGCCTCTACCCATAGGAGCTGATCTGGAAGCTTGAGACTCATGCTGACGTGATCCTTTGCCAGCCTCAACAGTTCTGCCCAAATTACCTCTACCTCCTTTTGGCTACTGACCAATGCTCCTCTCTCTGCTCATCTAAACTATAGCCTGAGAAGCCTGATGTCTAACTCCAAAAGAAGGCTGAGGACAATCCTTAAGAAGATGACCATGCTGCCCGCACCCATAGCATGCGCCTGACCTAAAGAAGCAAGGTCCTCTATGAAGCTTACCACATATAGGACAAAAAGAGTTGGTCCTAGGTGATGCAGAACTAGCTGCACTATGGGCCTCTGTGTTATGGGTAAGGACAAAGTTTATTATTTAATGGATAGGCAGGGATAGAGAATTGCTCGCCATGGTCCTATGTCGGCTGATGTTCCTTATATTGAGACTACACCATCTGACATAGAGCTTGAGACAAATGTTGATCCCATTCCTCTGCAATTCCTATTGCCCCCTCCCCCATCTCAGAAATTTGTAGCTAGTTCATCATCATCAATGCTTTCTATAGAGGACCGTCTTGAGTGCTTAGAAATAGAGACTAATGGTTGATTTTTGCTGATGGAGATTAAGGGTAGCTTCAGAAGCATACGACTCCACTTTGATGCTCGATTTGAGAAAATTAAGGAGGCCTTGGATATTCAGAATCCACTAGAATCACCTTGATTGGCATTCTCATTTTTGTTGTGTTTTGTTTAATTTTAAATTTTCAAAACTTATTG
Source organism: Aleurites moluccanus (assembly GCA_948193065.1). Classification (NCBI taxonomy): domain Eukaryota; kingdom Viridiplantae; phylum Streptophyta; class Magnoliopsida; order Malpighiales; family Euphorbiaceae; genus Aleurites; species Aleurites moluccanus. The sequence goes on along the minus strand of CANXYC010273798.1, from coordinate 6,636 downwards.
CACTTAAATCTTGATAATTGTCTCCTTTGATTTTTGTGGAGCTTAATTGACATTAGGGATAATGTCAAGTTTAAGTATGGGGGTGTATTTATTTATTTATAGTATTGTTTATTTTAGTACTTGTTTATTAATTTTTATTTAAATTTAGTATTTATTTTTATTTTTATATTTATGTTGGTTAATTTAATTATTTTTCAATTATTTAATTTTGTATAATATTTTTATTTATTTCCATAATAATAATTGTTAGATAATTATAAATAAATTTGTAGTTTTAGAGTTTAGATTAGAATTAGGAATTTTAGATAGATTAGAATTAGGAAATAGATCTTAAATTCTATTAGGACTAGGCAAATTATTTTTTTCTCCTATATATAGAATCACAATCATAAGGTAGTTCATAAAATTTTCTTCTTCAATAATTCATTTTGCCACTAATCTTCTTTTTCTTTAACAATGGTTAAAACTAGAGCATATGCTTTGAAGCAAACTCAAGTAGCAATTCCTAAGGAAAGAAAGAAAGAGAAAGTTCGTGCTAAAAGAATTACCCCAACGGAGGTTATGGCGAAACTCTTAGAGATGGAAAAGCACATCAATGAAATGCACCATATAGTCATGAATTTGCCTGCGAGAGAAGTAAAGGCGTAGTAAGTTGAGGAAGAGAAAAAAAGGAATTAGTTCATAGCGAGAAATCAAATACTCCCTCGAATGATTTCCACTTTTGGACTTATGAGCAACCTTTTGCTCTGCATTCTAATGAAAATTTTGATTCTTTTGGTTGCAAACTTGCTGCAAGAAAGAGCTATAAAGGAAAGGAGAAGATACTTATTAATGGGAAGCAGATTTTGAAGGAGCTTGAAGGTCGGAAATAAGATCTTTTTAGTATTTTGGTGTAACACCTACCATTTTCATATATATCATTTTTGGATATATATATATGTGTGTATAATTTTGAAATTTAATTGGTTGAATTAATTTATTTTGCAATAAGTATGATTTTTACTTATTTTAATTATTTTAGAATCATGATAATGACAGTAAATGAGAATGGAAAATTTTGGTATAGAATATTGATTGATAGATTGAGCTCTTAAATCTGTAAATATATTCTAAGTGTTAAAGGAAATAAGGAGTTAGGAAATCTGTAGCGTTTTTTCGTGATTTTAGATACGTAGTTTTCCAGCCGGCATTGGCAAGCTAGCTTTGCCGAGCTGGCCTTGCCGACCTGGCCACGCGAAGAAGAATGCGAAGTGAGAATGCAAAGAGGGAAGTGCAAGCCGACAATTGCGAAGAGGCAATGGCGAGCTGGCATTGCAAAGAGAAATTGGCGAAGAGGAAGTGCGAAGAGGAATTGGCGAACAGGAAGTGCGAAGAGGAATTGGTGAAGAGAAAATGCAAAAAGAAAATGGCGAAGAGGAAATGCGAAGAGGGAAGCGCGAGGAGGAAATGCGAAGAGGGAAATGTGAAGAGGAAATGCGAAGAGAAAAGGCGAAGAAGAATTATGAATTGGGAAATGCGAACTGGGTTTGGCGAAGAGGCATATGTGAGCTAGCTGATGCGAAGTGGAATGGCGAGCCGGCAATGCGAAGAAGCATTGGTGAGCTGGGATTGGCTAGCTGGCGAACCGTGAGCTGGAACAGCGGATCTGGAATGGCTGAATGGAATTTAATTAATTCCGTTACTGAGGCAGTAACTCATTATAAAGGGCAGTAACTGATGCATTAAAGCACTTAACCCTTTTTATTTTCTTCTCCCGTGTCTTGTGTGTTCGTCTTTTCTCCCAAAGGAGTCGAATAATGTTTCTTCTTCTTCTTCATCGAGATCATGATTTCTCCATCAAATTTCTGGAGAAAAATTCATGGAAATCCATAGAGACATTCTGTGACTATAATTATTTCATTTTAACTTGTGGAAAGGAGCTGGAAATATTCTAGAGGCACTGAAGGATAAAATTCTGCCATTGAAACTCATTTGAGGTAAGTGATTAATTGTTGGATTTTATTAATTTAATAGATATTATTTAGGTTAGAATAAATGTGTTTAGGGTGATTTTATATAGATTATCATTAATTAATTGAAATCCCTAAACTCTAGGGTTTAACTGGAATTTTTGAATATGATATGATAAAATAGTGATGGGATTCATAAATCGAAGATAGAAATAGTTAATTGGGTATAAGAGAATAATAAATTGATGACCAATTTGATGTGAAATTGTAGATTTTGGGAACTGAATTCTCCTAATAGCCAAATTGGGGATTTTTGGAGGAAATTGGTGTGATTGGCTAATCGATTGATTGTTGGATAGTTGAGGTGAGTTCTACATGCATCATTTGTCCTATTAAAATTTCTTAATATGATTGTTGGACACCATTTGGGAAAAACCTCCAAATGGCCGAACCCCACATTGTGTAATTCTTTTGATTTTCTTTGAACTTGCCTATATATTCTCTTACCAAATTAAACCATTTATTGTCATATAACCTTGCTTCATTGATATTTCCTATTTGATTACCGAACCTTATTTCCTTGTCATATGAATTACCCTTATTACCAAATCTTTGAATTGTATTGGATATTGTACATGGCATGACCATTATTGATATTAAATATTGATATGATTGATACCGACCTAATTGATTTATTGATTGAATCCAGATGCCATTATTGTTAATGGTATCCCTTGTTATTGACCTTGATATGAATGTGACAGAACTTCCGATTCGACAGGGGAGTGAGAAAATACTATTGACCTTGTGCACATTGTATATTTGTACCCTAGCTAGGAGGGGATTATGGTCCTGGCCATAGGGCCTGATCAGCCTTATGCTTAATTTGCCCTGATATGGATGATCTAGGACCTACATGGTCCAACGCATTTGATTATTTGGAGATTGTATGATTTCTTTTCATACAGTCCATCCCTGTATCTGTCTTTCCATATATGATACCTAGCTTATATGTTGATTATTGGCTTTATTGTACCTTGACATTTATTCGGTACACCATTATCTCATTGATTGATGCCTTTGCTATATGATGACTATTATTTATTGTGATGCATGTGAATTCACTGAGTATCATCTATACTCACCCTTTCATTGTTTCCCATTTCAGGAGAGGATTAGAGCTGCAAAATCCAGACTTCTACTTCTTTGGAAATTCTACCACTGATTTCAAATGTATTGATAGTTTCTTTATTTTGAACAATATTTATTTTGGTGTTCATAATCTAGCTGCTCCATGGGTATGTACGGGTTATTCTACCACTGATTTCAGATGTATTGATAGTTTCTTTATTTTGAACAATATTTTTTTTGATGTTCATAATATAGCTGCTCCATGGGTATGTACGGGTTAGCTAGGAAATGAACATGTAACTGATGATAGTTTTGTTAAATGGATGATATATAATTAATGGGATATTTTGTGGATTCATATATCAGATATTATCAAAATGTATGGCAGATTAATAGAATGATGGGAAATTATGAATGTGATTTATCTGCATTATATAGAATTGATAGGATTGTTATGACTGATATTGGGTTCTACGGGTGTCGGTCGCCATTGGCATCTCCCGTACCCTAGGACTGTCGCGGCTTGGGAAATCAGGTTGTGACATTTGGAGGATTGGATTTCTAGTGGGTTCCAATCCATCAACAGGAGGCTTACTCTGTCACATCCCAATTTTGGAACATGACGATCCTAGGATGTAGGAACAACATAAGGATACCAATACCTGTAGAACTCTTCTATAACCTGTAAACATCACCTGCTATAACATATCTATATCCATATAATAAGTCTATCTGTCATCATCTGTGATCATATCTGATTTCAACACATCTCATATATAGAAATTATCAGTAACTAATAATATTATAGACCATAATAAGTATAGTCATCCCAATAATTTACATATCCATAGAGCATCTAAAATATATACAAGGAATATATACAAGTTCAATATTTACATTATTATAACAAAGCTGGATCCACTGATGAAGAAATCTTGGGCTAACTATATTCATGACTTGAAAAGATAAACCACTAAAAGTGTGAGTATTTTCATACTCAGTGAGTCAATATATATATTATTATATATTAAGCTAGGTAGGAAACAACAAATGAACAGTATTAACAATTGACTCATGGATAGCACATTAAAGGACCAAATCAAGGGAAATGGTATAGACATCAAATATAGATGTATAGGCACTGGAAGAAATAATAACATGTATATATAATAGATATTGGGTCATGAAATGCATATCATTATCAATATAACATGTAAATAGCATAAGGTGGATCAAACCCTATGGCCAGGACCATAACCCTTCCTAGCTAGGGTATCACTAGAATTTCATTGTGCACAATGCTAATGGTATTTACCCACTACCCATCAGCAAGGTAGCTCTATCATAGAAACATTAGAATAGGCTAAAGATAGCAAATGAAATACCAAATAGGCAAGAAAATCAACAAGGCTTAATTTCTATAACTTTAGCTCATTTGAGCTGTTTAGGCAAGTAAACACATATAAGATCATTATTCTTAAGAAAGGAAATTTATAGTATAGGAAAAATGCCACAAAAGTCATTTAGGATACAAGTTCAAAATATGTCAAGAAAGACACATTTACACTGGTGACAAAGAAAGTTACCTATTTTAACAAATTTGGTAGCAATTGGATTCTTAAGGAATTTAACAAAGGTCATTTCGTCGAGCACTTGATGTGCACCACTTTAGGACTAAATAAATATAGTTTTGGGACATATTGATCAAAATCCAAAGTTCACAATTCAAGCCCCAATGACAACAAACACAAAGGCATTATCAAATAGGGTTTATATACATCAATAAATAATACAATCGGAGCTTGAATTCAAGGAAAATTCAAAGGAAACTCAAATGAAACACTTTGGCCAAAAAGTTGCAGAAATTTAAATGGATTCAAATTGATCAAAAAAAGGTTTAAACATGCGTAATAATATGCATATAACTCACCAGAACCGACGAATCGATTGTTTATGCTATAAAACACCGATTTGCCTATAACGAGCAAAAGCAGTATTCTTCGGTTTCCTTTGATTCTACAATAAATTTTACCACATATTTAGCCTTAAATGGATGATAACTAACATATTTAAACATTAATTAGAATTATGGAATCCTATACAGAAAATCCATTTCAAACGTAAACTTAGTTTTAGGTTTTCTCCAATTTCGATCCAATCTTGAAATCTATCGATATAATCATGTTTATAATCACTTATGTAGCTTAAATGAATCAAAAGAATGAAGAAAATATCATAATAACCTGAATTCTTCAAGTGGCCAAAATTTAGGTTGGATTGTTCTTCAATTTCTAGCTTGAATTTATTGGAATTTTCGATAGAAACTAGCTTAATCTGTAGTTTAACCGAGTTTTCTATCGATTTTGCTTGAAGTTTGGATGAATGGTGGAGTTTTGGAGAAGGAGGTGACTTTTCTATAACAATGGAGGAAGGAGGAGAATTTTCTGATTTTTGGAGAATTAGATGACAATTTATATTAATTAACTTTCAGCTAATTCATTTTTCCCCCCGACACTTCGCATATTCGCATTTTGAACCCGAAACTTATAACTATTTATCTTTTTGTCCCATTTTAATTCTGAAATAATATTTCTTATATTTCTCTAGCTTATGAGTCCAATGGAGATATTAAAAATTTAAAATTCCAAACCCGGTCGTTAATTATAACGTCGACGTGCTTACCTATCCACCGGGTCGATTTTTAGTGATTTTTCAAATCACGCAAGTATGATGTTCGAATGTCTAAATCAACTTTATTTATGCTTAAATAACATATATTCAAGGTTATATAAATGAAATTTGAGGGTGTTACACTCTACCCTCCTTCAATAAAATTCATCCTCGAATTTTAAATTATACATACCTCATCATTGGAATAAAAGTGGATATCTTGTTCTCATATCCTGCTCACTCTCCCAGGTACATTCATCCATCATCTGGTTCTTCCATAACACTTTAACCATTGGGATCTCTTTATTACGCAATTGCCTAACTTGTTGATCTATTATCTTCACCGGTGTCTCTTCATAAGTCAAGTCTTCATCAACCTCAATAGCTTATGGTTCCAGGATATGTGATGGATCAGACACATATTTACTCAACATGGAAACATGGAACACTGGATGAATGTGGCTTAGGTTAGGTGGGAGTTCCAACCGATAAAACATATTGCTGACCTTCTCTAATATCTCAAACGGCCTGATATATCTATATGATAGCTTCCCTTTCTTGCCAAATCTCATCACACCTCTCATAGGTGAAATCTTCAAGAATACATGATACCTATAACAAAATGAACATCTTTTCTCTTCAGGTCTGCATAACTCTTCTGTCGGCTAAAAGTTGTCTTTATCCTTTCTTGAATAATGGGGATCTTTTCCCTGGTTTCTTTGATCAATTCAGGACCTTCTAATTGTTTTTCCCCTGGTTCTACCCAACACACAGGAGATCTACATTTCCTACCATACAATGCTTCATATGGCGCCATGCCAATAGTTGAATGATAGCTATTGTTGTAGGAAAATTCAATCAAAGGCAAATACTGATCCCAATTCCC
>CANXYC010273745.1:0-19456 GCA_948193065.1 Aleurites moluccanus | reverse complement strand
GGCCTTTGATGTGCTTAATGTGTAATATGTATATAATGTATGTTGTTATGTGTTAATATGCTTGAATATGCCTTAATATGGCATGATATGTGTTTTGATATGGTTTATAGTGGATATGTGTCTTATAAGACCAATTTGGTTATTATAGGGGAAAATTCCCAAGCTAGAGCAGCCGATGGCAAGTTGTGGGCTTGCTAGGGTTTCCGGGAGAATAATTTTGGAGTTTGTGATTGAGGTGAGTCTATATATATGTTTGATGCATTATTCATTCATAAGTCATGCATTTATGCATATGAAATGATAACCTTGCTTGAAAACCATTAATGATCCACATTTGAGCAATTTTACCAATTTGACCTAAAATAGAGCTTCCGAAATGCCTATAATTGGTATAAACTTTGAATGGCTATAAAATTTATTCTAAAAGGCTTTTTGACCTGAAACCAAGCCCAATTGTCTTTTATATATATGTACTCGATATTGGTATAAATAAAATGCCATGTATATATTGATTTCAAGGCAAACCATAAAGTGCCTGAAAAATGAGAAACGGATCCGTAATTTGGGAGCCAGTTGCGGCAGCGCAAATAGGGTTCCGAAGGGCAAAAATATGAAATTGAGCCAAACCCTTTCTTTGGGTTCTATAATGATATATATCATCATTTAAGTCCTATTTGAGACTTATTTTAATTTGTTTATGCTATATGAGACATTTGCATATAATATGTATAACAGGACTACTTCGATGGTGTAGAAACAAACCATCGGCTGTGATCACAGATATCTTTTATGACCTCTATTAGGGAGGGGTGAAATTCCCTATGCCATGATATGGTTGATTGGAGGAAATGAGATGAAGTGAAGCTACAGTTTGATATATGATACAGTATAACATGTTACAGGCTCCTGTTAAATTATATGCATTATGATCCATGATATGTATTTCATCATGCTATCACCAACATTTCTATTTACAGATCATTAATGGAAAGATGTGGCTGTCATGAATATTATTGCATACTCATATATATAATGACTCACTGAGTATACTGTTATACTCACCCCTTTCAGCGGTTACATGTTTTAGGACCTCAGTGAGGCAGTCATCCATTGGCTACATCATCTCCAACCTTGGATCAGATGTATGTATTTGAGGTCTCTCTTGTGTATAGAGATTCTTTGGTATATAATGTATAGAGGTTTGGATTGACAAATAGTAAAGTGTCTAAAATGATCAAATGGTAATCAGATATGACATGATAATGTATATGTTGTACATATATATGATATGAGAAATTGATATGATGTATATATGATATGTGTTATGAATTGAAATATTGAAGTGTATTGAGTTGCAATTGTTCAATGGAGGTTATAAGGGGATGTATGTTATATTGGGAGTGCAAATTTATATGTTTTGCGGATAGCTTACGTCAGAGTTACAAAGGAAACTCTGTCAGTTTTTGTGCATGATTGTTATGATGTTTTGAAAAAGAAAATTATCACCTAAAATGTATCACATGTTAAGTAATGAATGTAAAAGTAAAAGCATGAGTTCTTCGAGGTACTGGTGGCTTAGACATTACCCGTACCCTAGGACCGTCATGGTCTAAAGTTAGGCTGTGACAAGAAATTAGTCGATAGGAACCATACTAAACCTCAATTTGGGGAGCCGATGTTTAAATGTCTTTAATAATTTATGCATGATATTTGGCTCGATGTTTAAAGTAAGTTAAGATGATTATTTATGTACATGCATTATAATATTACCATGAGCATTAAGTATTTCACTTGTTAATCGGTTAAGTATGTCATTCTTTATTTAGCATGTAGTATGCCATTCTTTGTTTAGCATGTTTTACTTATTTAATAGTCTATATATGATAAAGGATGTATTTACTTATACAATGTATATTTTAGTTTTATGTACATAAAATCACTTTATATTGATGATGTATTCTTCAAATATAACATTATGACACACTATCTGACAAGTAATTCAAAATCATTTTATTTTTAAATTAACATAGATAATATGCAAATTTAAGCTCTTTTACAAATAAAAGTCCATAGGTTCATAAGCCCAATGTGAAGATATAATTTTGTATTTTTAGGATATTTTATTGCATAAAACTATATATGTATAGGTCTAAGAGCAAGAGTAAATAATTTACACCAAGTAATCAAGCTTCCAAGGATTTTGGAAAAGCCCCTAGGACCTTCGAAATCAAGTACGGACAATGTAATGGCCCCACTTGAAACTAATTCCTTATAATCTGTTATTTTATAGCTCAATCCCGACCTAAAATGGTTAACCCAGGTTATTTAGATAGTAACTAGTTGAACTATATAAACCACTTAACATGTTTTATTAACTATTAATGTGAGAATCTTTACTAAGCATCTTTCTTTAGTCGTGTAGGTTGTTACACTCTCCCCTCCTTTGTGATACGACGTCCTTGCCACAAGTCTGCTGATTGATTGGCTTATATTTATAACTGGGCTCATACTATTTGTCTAGCCATGATTGGCCTTGGGTATTATGGTTTGCTAGTACCCCGTGTAACTCCATGTCATGCTCTACTCCATGGATATCCATTTCCTTGTGGGCCCACCAACTCCACACAATTTGACCCAAGGTGGCTCTAATACCAAATTGTAACTGCTTAACCCAAAACTAGCTCCAAATAACCTATTGTTTTATGGCTAAACCCTGACCTAAAACGATTAACCCAAGTTATTTATACAGTAACTAGTTAGACTATATAAACCACTTAACATTTCTATTAACTATCCATGTGAGAATCTTTTCTAAACACTTCTCTTTAGTGGTGCAGATTGTTATAGGCAAGAGCAAACAAAAATGGACTAAAACAGACCAAAAATTAGTCAGATGGCTGAGTTGCCTAGCTGGTTACCGCAAGTTGGTCCTACAAAACCATAAAGGCTCTTTCGACAACTACAAGACTACTTACTGATATGCAAGCTAGCAATGAGGCAGACCTTGGACTGCTTCGTCCTAATCCAACATTGAAAGGTTGGAACTCCTTCCTCCACTATTTTGGCTATATTTCAACTCATCCTTTAGATGTTAGTTGATAACTGTCACAACCCAGTTTTGGATCGCGACGGTCCTAGGGCACGGGTAGACTTGAGGTCACTGGAAACTCGTAAAACCCATAAACAATCCATTTAACAATCATTCAATCAATTTTAATTTATTCATTAATGCTTAAATCCCATTTATTACTTATAAATTTTGTGAAAATTTTGCCAAAGTTTCCTTTGTAATTTCAATGCTATTCCATACCCAAAACCGGGTCTTCTAAAAATTTCACAGCTTGCACTAAAATTATTTTTACACTCCCAATAATTTACCATCCTTATACCCTCAACTTCACAATTCACACAGTCAAATAAAATACTTCTATATGTTCATTCTATTCATAACATGACACAGTCTATATGCATGCGTTTTCTTTATCGGTATCTTTGTCACTATCATATATCATACCATATTCATTTTACCATTAGTTATTATTTCAATTTTATTAACTGTTAATATATACATATACGCACTATCTTCTTCCCCAAAATATACCCCATGGAGCTCTAGAGTATGAACTGACTGACTCCATAAAAGAAAATTACATTGGAGCCACTGGACGTCCCAAGTATGGAAGAAGGAAACTGTCTTAGGATTTTGCTCCTATTACTTCTTTCCTATAAAATTTTAAACAACCATAGTTGAGTATACTTAGTGAGTATGTATACATCATTAAACAGGTGATATAAGCACATGATAACAAAGGATAACAATGATAGTCAAGTATCAATAAATACAATGAAGAATATCAATATATTCAATTAACATGTCAAGGTTAATTAATTTGCACACCCAAATGTGTTTGGAAGTTTGGAACAGGTAACAATTAAGTAGATAAAAGAATGGCCATCAATGGTAAGCAGTAAGATATAAGCTTAGAATCAATAAACAGGTAAACAATATTCGTATCATGTAGATAAGACAGATAAAGGGACAGAACAGTATGGACTATATGTAAACATACAGTCTCCAGTCATATCAGTATCAGTAAGCATAAGACTGATCAGGTCTTATGGCTAGGACCAGAACCCTTCCCAGCTAGGGCATAAGTAATCAATGTGCACATTGCCGACAGTATGTACCCACTACCCTGTCAGAGCGGCAGCTCTGTCAAATCCACATGTAAAATGGGTCAAGGGAAATCAATATCAATATCTAGTATTCATTATGAACATTATGGTACAATGGCTTTCGATCGATATGCATGGGTTTACTTGTCAATAAGTACACAAAAGAAATTTTAATATCAATAGCAATCAATGAATATGGATAAATTTAAATCTTTAGGAAGATCAAAGAATGATCAACAATAACAAGTGCATTTAATCAAGAAGGAAACATACTCATTGGGTCAATAAATCAAAACATGAGTATGCATAATGATGTATACATTACTCACCTTAGCTTACAACTTGAACATTTCCCTTTTTTCTTTACCCTTGATTCTTTGCCTTATCTTTATGGTACCCATCACACCTCTTATTCATTCTTGAATCTATATATCCAATTAATTTCCATTTAGATACTATTTAACATAAAATTACATTACTTATACTTATATTAAAGAAAATTACTCAAATTTCCAAGTTTTAGGGTTTTCCTGTGCAAAATTCTTTACTGGCAGCCTATGTTCCATTACTCATATCTCTCTCTAAAATTATCCAATTGCTTCAATTATTATTCCTAATTAAACTTAACATATAAGGTTATAACATATCCAAAATTCACTTTATTACCATTACTACACTATTTATGGTGTTAATTTGAACTTAAACTTTATAACCAGTCCTGCTGCCTGCATTCTGCCTACAAATCTTATTTTGGCAGATATTGTTCTTTTGCTAATAACTCAATCAATACTTAACTAATCTTTGTAATTACTTTTCCTATTGCAAATAGACACATAAAATTATAACATATCCAAATTTTAGAATTTTTGGATCTCTAACAATTATTAGTGAATTTCCAAAGTTAAACTACTGCCCTGAAATCTTTATCCAGACATACCCTATTTCCATATCTATAATTAATTATGTGCTCATCCAATTACAAAACCATTTTATATTAATTTAGATAACACATAAATTATCATCTTTGATGTTTAAAACTTTCTTTAATTCAGATTTTAAGGTCCTTATATTAATAGAATTCTATAACCTATATTGTGTTAAATAGTCATTCCGGGCAGATTATACTCATGACCTAATATCTCATAAACCATAAATAAAATTGATAAAAAATTTACAATATTATATATAAGATATAAATGAACACTTTTCATGTTGAGCACTTCTTCTAATTCTATCTCTGTCATTATATATAATAAAAACAAAGTAGCATGTTTCCATAACCCTAATTTCAGGCTAGTCAAAGTTTTAACTAATAACTCTTTCCTCACTTCGAATTTTACAAATTACTTTTATAGACATCTAATTAACATATTTATCTATAACTTTCATGTTTTAACCATCTTCAAATTTAGTCATTAAATTTTGGAATATTAACCACAATTTACTGCCTCAAATCAAATTTCAGAAACTATATAAACCCTAGCTCATTCTTTATATTTTTAACTTAATTACTTCAATTATTTTCCAAATCAAACCTTAGAAATCTTAAATACAATTAAAAATGATAAGTTTAGAATCATTAGCTCAAATCAAAATACTTGAATCCTACTTCCTTTTGCTCCACCAAAAGCATTAATACAATTTTTCTATCCTATTTTCTTTATAAAGCTTCTTCCTTCTTCAATTTCCTATCTATTTTTGGTTGATTCTTTGGAAAAGTTGGAAGGCATATTTCTTTGGTTGTTTATATTCTTATGGTTTGGCCACTTCCCCTCCATTTGATATTTCCATCTTCTTTTTTCTATACACTAAAAGCCAACTAAAAAGAAATGAAGACAAAAGTAGAATTTTCTAGAATTTTGGTAATTGTCACATTTTCAATTAATTAACAGTTCAATTAATCATTTTCTATCACAAATTCATCTCCTCCATCATAATAGATGGCCAACTAGCTTATTTCTAGAATGGGTGGGTCCCACAACTTTGTTTAATTGCACTTTTGACCCAAAATGTTTCTTATTTGCATTTTTTACCCCAAAACTTTCTGTAATTTATTATGTATATTCTGTTGAGATTCAACCTCAAGTGTGGGGAGTGAAATACCTTATTTTAAGTTATTCTATCCTTTAAAAATAGTTTTGGGTCATTTATGGATCTCAGACAATGGATTTCTAAAATTGCCCCCAAAATTACCCCCAAAGTTGCCATTATTTACTATTTTGCCATTACTCTTATTTTCAGTGTTTCAAAACATTTTTCATCTCTTTCTTTTTACCATAATTTAACATAAAATTAACTAACTTAATTCCTCCAGGTTCAGGTAAAAAATTCTTAAATTATCCGGACTGCTATTTTCCCGGCAGTGTTTCCAACACCGACGATTTTCGAAAAAATATTTCATTTGAATTCTAACTGTGTCTCTAAAATTATTTTCAATCATTTCAATGATTTCAAACCACAAATTGAAAACTAGATCCTGCATTCAAGATAAGATCTTCTCGGGTATTACAATAACTGTCTTTGTATCAATCTTTCTTCTCTCTAATTTTCTCCTTACAAGACACTTAGAGCTTGTGACGCCTCGCCCAAGCACCTCGTCCAGTCCGCTTGAAATTAGAATGCTCATTTGGGTGATTTCTCACAATTGAGGTGACATTCGCACCTTTTTTCATAAATTGCACTTTGACTTTGATTTTTTGAAAATAGATTTGGGAGTCACCATGTCACGACCCGTTTTTGGATCGCGACGGTCCTAGCATGCAGGAGATGCCAATGGTGACCGGCACCCTTAGAACCCAGTATCACATGCAAATATCTATAATCACCAATAATTTATTTAATCAATTTACTTAGTTACTATTTATTCTGCAATTATGTAAACTATTTGTAATTATGTTATTGGCTGTAACATCCATCATCATATATCATATCATATATCATATACCATAAAGCATCATCACATATACATATATATGTTCATATCCTAACTAACCCATACATACCCCATGGAGCAGCTAGAACATGAACATAAAAATACAGTATTTGATATATATTTACATTATTATCAGTTGACAATAGAAATCCACAAAATGTCGGAAGTAGGGATTATGCAATCTACTCTTCCCCTGAAATGGTTAAACAAGAAAAATATGAGTATATAAGATACTTAGTGAATCTATATACATCACTAATTAAAATAATATGGATCAAAAGGTATAATAAAAATAAGGTAACAATGGTACAAATATCAATAATGCCGGTTTACAGAATTAGTAATAGAAAATGACAGGAAGATCAATAGTCATATCAATGGCATAGAATCATATGGTAAGACAGATATAGGGCCCTGAAACACATAGACTATGTGTAATCACACAGTCGATCTCATATCAAGTAAACATAAAACTGATCAAGTTTTATGGTTAGGACCAATAACCCTTTCCAACTAGGGCATCAATAATAATGTGCACATTGCCGACAGTATATACCCACTACCCTGTCGGAGCGGCAACTCTGTCAAACCACATTTAGGTCAATACAAGTGAAAATTATATCAATAGATACCATTATGAAACAATGGTATCACCAATGGTAATAAGCTCAATATCCTTCAGATCAAGTAACAATTTAATCAATGGCATAGCAATAGACGATATATAATAAATGATAATCGGTTTAGTAAACAACAAAGGTATGAAAAAAAGATTGGTTATACAAAGAAAATCGGTAGGCCAATTGGCATGCCAATGTCGCTGGTGATGATGGCATTCAAATGGTAGGTCTATGGAAGAAAAATATGATAGGCCTATGGAATTACAACTAGGCATTTTATCAAACACATGATGGGCAACATTGGGCAAGCCTTTTGGTTAGATTTTGGTACAAAGTTGGCATGCCCAATTCATCCAACAACAAGCTCACATTGTAGGCAACACAATAGGTAACAAATATACAATATTAAACAATATTTAAGGAATTAAATTGGCTAAGGAATACAAAGGAAAAATCAAACAAAATCAAAGGCATGAATAGTGATTTTGTCTCGGTTGGGAGGGTTTTTCATATGGTTTCCAATTAACATTTCAATGATATAAGCATGTTAAATGATGCATATAAGACTCACCTAATACTCTAAATTGGCTTGAAAATTTTATTTCCTACCAAAAGCTTCAAAGGAGGCAAATATGGCAACTTGTGAAATCTTGGTTTTTTACACCAAATCAATCACAAATTCATTATCCATTAGCCTCCAATTAACATATTCTAAGCTTAAATATCATAAACTAACACTAATTCAATAAGCCATAACAAACAACTTCAATTAGGGTTTGTAAAAGAGGGAAAATGGTTCAAATGCATCAATTGATGCAATTAACCACCAAACCCATTCTAATCAACCTCTAAATCATCTAAATAAACCATAAAACCAAACAAATCAATTGATTACCTCTTTAGGATGAAGTACCCGAAATTTTCCCTTCAACAATTTTTTGGTTTCCTTTGCAATTTCAAGGAAGAAATGAATGGAAATGGAAGAACCAATCTTGATTTCAAGTTTTCTATGGATTTTTAGTTGGAAAAATGAAGAAGAAATGGAGGAAGAGAGGTGAAGATGGTTCGGCCACTTTGGTGAAAGGAAGAAGACGATGAACAAATTTTCTAAGGCATGCTTATATATTAAGCAAAAATGACAAATTACCTTTTAGTCCTTCAACTTTCAAGTATTCATACTTTGACCCCAACTTCTTCTGTAATTTATTCTGACAATTTTTTTGGGATTTAGATTTCAAAGTGGGAAATCAAAAGGCTTATTTTTATTTATACTTATTTATAAAAATAGTTTTAGAGCCATTCTGAAACCCAGACAGACCAATTTCTACTATTCCCTCAGAGTTCCATTTATTTATGATTTTGCCATCACTTACTTTTTCAGTGTTCCTTTATGCTTTTTACCTCTTTCTTTTTACCATAATTACACATGCATTTATATGATCTTTTACCCCCTAGTTAGAATAAAAAATTCAACTATTGTCCGGACTGTTATTTTCTCGGCGGTGTTTTCGACACCGACGATTTCCAGAAAAATATTTCATTCGCTTTCTAACTGTGTCTCTAAAATTATTTCCCATCATTTTAATACTTTTAAACCATAAACTGAGAATTAATTCATGCATAAAAGATATGACTTTATAGGGTATTACAGTCTATACCCTTCAAATAAATTCATCCTCGAATTTAAATTAAATGCATACCTCATTACTAGAACAGGAATGGATATTTGTCCTTCATCTCGTGCTCGCTCTCCCAAGTGCACTCCTCTATCGACTAGTTCCTCCAAAGCACTTTCACCATAGGAATATCTTTGTTCTGCAGTTGCCTGACTTGTTGATCAATTATCTCTACTGGAAGCTCCTTATATGACAAGTCCTCATTTAGTCCCACATCCTGCATCTCCAATACATGTGACTGGTCCGATACATACTTCCACAACATGAAAATGTGGAATACCGGATGTACATGGCTCAGATTAGGCGGAAGAGCCAATCTATAGGCCACATCGTTAATCTTCTCGAGAATCTCAAATGGACCTATAAACCTTGGTGACAGCTTTCTCTTCTTCCTAAATCTCATAATACCTCTCATCGGTGAGATCTTAAGGAAGACATGATCACCAAATGCAAAATGTACATCCTTCCGCTTCAAATCGACATAACTCTTCTGCCTACTGAAAGCAGTCTTCATCCGATCTCTAATCATTGACACCTTTTCCATTATTTCTTTGATCAGCTCTGGACCCTCTAGCTGTTTCTCTCCTGGTTCCACCCAGCACACTGGAGATCTACACTTCCTACAATATAGTGCTTCATATGGAGCCATACCAATAGAAGAGTGATAACTATTATTATAGGAAAATTCAATCAACGACAGATATTGATCCCAATTACCTTTGAAATCTAGAACACATAATCGAAGCATATCCTCCAAAGTCTGGATTGTCCTCTCTGACTGTCCATCAGTCTGTGGATGGAAAGCAATACTAAACCATAACTGAGTACCCATGGCCTCCTGAAATTTCTACCAAAACTAGGAGGTGAACTATGTACCTCTATCTGATATAATCATCAAAGGAATCCCATAGCGTCACACAATCTTATTCACATACAATTATGCATACTGAGCTGCTGAATAACTGGTTTTAACCTCTAAAATGAGCAGATTTTGTCAACCGGTCTACAATAACTCATATGGAGTCATAACCCCTCATAGTCCTCGGTAAACCAACTATGAAATCTATGGTAACCTGCTCCCATTTCCACTCTGGTAATTCTATCTCCTGAAGCAACCCTGATGGTTTCTGATGCTCGAACTTAACCTGCTGACAGGCTAAGCATTTAGATAAAAACTGAGCTATATCTCTCTTCATACCAGGTCACCAATACATATCCTTCAAGTCATGGTACATCATGGTAATCCTTGGATGTACAATGTATGAAGAATAGTGAGTCTCTCTCTTAATCCACTCCCGTAGCCCATCAATATCAGGTACACATATCCATTTCCCACACCTCAATACATCATCCTCCACTGTAAACTCTGCCATTTTGCCATTTTGTACATCTCCCTTAAGCTTTAGTAGATATGGATCGCTATCTTGAGCCACTTTAATATCATTAATCAACAGTGACTTTACCTGAAGTTGGGCTATCAGAGCCTGGTTACGACCCTGGGATCCCAAATCCAACTCCATACCCAAATCAACTAACTTACCCATCTCACGGATCAATGGTGTCCTGATAACCGAGATGTGAGCTAGACTACCTATAGACTTCCGGCTCAATGCATCAGCTACTACATTATCTTTGCTCGGATAATAAAGGATTTCACAATCATAATCCTTAAGCAACTCAACCCATCTATACTGCCGGAGGTTTAGATCCTTCTGCTGAAATATATATTGTAAAATCTTGTAATCAGTATATATCTCACATTTCGATCCATACAGATAGTGCCTCCAAATCTTCAGTGTTAACACTACAGTTGTCATTTCCAGATCATGGGTCGGATAGTTCGCTTCATGCTTCTTTAATTGAAGAGAAGCATAAGCAATCACTCTCCTGTTCTGCATCAACACACACCCCAATCCAACTCAGGAAGCATCACAGTATGCAGTAAACTTCTCTCCCTCTGATGGAAATGCTAACACTGAAGCACTTGTGAGACAGGACTTCAAAGTCTAAAAATTGCTCTCACACTCAGTAGTCCACAGATAATTCTCCTATTTTCGTATCAATTTAGTTAATGGAGCTACAATCCTAGAGAAATCCTTCACAAACCTCCTATAATACCCTGCCATATCCAGAAAACTATGGACTTTAAAAACACTGGTAGGTTGAGGCCAATTCGTAACTACTTCTATGTTCTGAGGATCTACCTTAATACCATCCTTATAAATCACATGCCCTAGAAAACACACTTCGGTTAGCCAGAACTGGCATTTAGATAACTTAGCATACAACTGATGCTCTCGAAGTTTCTGCAATACAGTCCTCAGATGCTCTACATGCTCCTCCTCACTCCTGGAGTAGATAAGAATGTCATCAATAAACACTATGACAAACTTATCCAAGAATGACATGAACACCCTGTTCATCAGATCCATAAATGCAACCGGTGCATTAGTCAACCCGAATGGCAACACCAAAACCTCATAATGCTCATATCAGGTTCTAAAAGCAGTCTTAAGTAGATCACCCTTCTTAATCTTCAACTGGTGATACCCAGATCTCAGATCAATCTTCAAGAAATGACTAGCACCTTGCAGCTGATCAAATAGGTCATTTATCCGAGGCAATGGATACTTGTTCTTCACTGTCACCTTGTTTAGCTGCCTATAATTGATGCACATTCTTAAAGAGCCATCCTTCTTCTTTACAAACAATACTGGAGCACCCTAAGGAGCACTACTCAGTCTAATGAATCCTCTATCCAACAACTCTTACAATTGCACCTTTAATTCCTTTATTTTTGCTGGTGCCATTCTGTAAGGAGGAATGGATATAAGATCGGTGCCGAAATACACCTCAATCTCAAACTCGATCTCCCTATCTGGAGACAATCCTAACAACTTTTTAGGAAACACATTAGGAAACTCCTGAACTACAGATATTTGATCAAGCTATACAGAAGTCTTCTGCACATCTATCACATGAGCCAAATAGGTTGAACAACCTTTCTCTATCATCTTTTTAGCCTGGATAGTAGAAACCATATTAACTTTAAACTCTCATCTGTCATCCTGAAACTCAAACTCTGGCTACCACTCAGGCTGAAACTTAACCTTATTCTCATAACACTCAATAACTGCCCTATGTGTCACGAGCCAATCCATGCCCAAAATCACATCTAGTTCTAACACCTATAGTTCAATCAAATTAGCACGCAATATATAATCATCAATTTCAATCACATAGTCAGGATAGTAATAGTCCACATCAATACTCTCACCCATCGGGTAGCAATCACTAAAGGCACATGTAATAATTTCCTTTCCTTATTCAATTTAGGTGCAAAATAAGATGACACAAAGGAATGGATAGCACCAGAATCAAATAAGGCATCAGTAATCTCATTCTAAATCAAAATAGTACCTATAACCATATTGTCTGATCTCTGTGCCTCTTGGGTGTTGATTGTAAATACTCTGCCCTGACCTCTGTCCACTAGGGCTTGACTACTGCTGGGAGCCTGTCCCTTACCTCTGCCTTTACCTGGAGTCTCTCTGACTACATTCTGACTCATCTGTACCATCGGCTAAGAAACTAAATCAAATGGCTGCTGCTCACCCCGCATAGGACATCTGCTAATATAGTGACCATACTGCCCACATCTCAGGTAGGCACCAGACTGATGCCAGCACTCCCCTCTATGCCTCTACCCACAGAAACCAGAAACAGGCACACTAGGTGCCGCTGGTCTAGAGGAACCCTGTGAATATGCAGGTGCTTACTGTACCACTAGTGGTCCCCTACTCTGAACTCTCCTCCTTTAACTACCAGATGAAGGTCGTTGATCAAATCGAGGTATTAGCTCTCCCTGTTAAGGCTAGGAGCTGCACTCCCCCTGCCTAACTTGTGCTCCTGGTCCCCCTTTTTCTCTTCTGATCCCTATTATCCCTCTTTGTCTTATATTTCTCTTTCATATGTGTATCCTTATCAATAACAATCGTTAGAGAAGTAAATTCTGTAGCCAACAGTGCATTATGAAGTGAAGCATGAAGACCTCTCCTGAATCTACTGATAAGATTTGCCTCAGTAGGAACAATGTGAGTAGTATACCTACTCAGCTTGATGAACTCCTCTGCATACTCCTCTACTGATCTATCTTTCTATTCTAACTGCTCAAACTGAATCAGATTCCGGGTCTTCACCCCCTCAGTAATAAACTCATCTATCAAACCCTATCGAAACTCAGTCTATGTGGGTGGTTGCTCACCATATAGCCTGGGCTCCATCATCTTTGAAAACCAAGTCCAAGCATTCCCCTTTAATAATAATCCAACCAACTCTACAACTCTAAGCTAAGAACAAGGTAGTCTCCTAACTACCTTCTCAACCTCCTCCAGAAAATCTACTGGATCATTGCCTCTATCGCCCCTGAACTCTAGTAAGTTTAGCTTTAGAAAGCTAAACATGGACACTCCTTAATAACTCTGCGGCCTCCCTAAACAGCAGGCTCCCCAGGGACCCCTACTGGCTGCACAAGAGCCTGTGCAACTGGTACTGCCTCATGTGCAACAGGTGGGGGGCACTACTGCTGGAACTGGTGGTGGTGGAACATTCTGATGTTCCCGCCTCAAATCTGCCAATTCCTTGCATAACTCCATCATCCCCCTCATCATCTCAACTTTTTAGGATCATCGCCCCTCTCTGTATCCTCTGTAGTTCGTCAAAATCTGGACAAACCTTTTGAAATTGAATACTCTAACTAATGACTCATTAAAGGCTACCTCTGCCTCCCTGGTATCTCTGTCCCTATCGTTGGACATCTCTATAATCTGTCGAAAAAATAGGAAACACACTCAGTATATTACAAAAACATAGAATGCTAACTCATATCAGACGAATATAGCAAAAGATGACCCAGGAATTCCTATGCTCCATGGTTTACTTAATTATACTCATTATGTACTTAATCACTATTCCTTTGTAATTAGGATACTATTCATCTGTAACCTATAGCTCTGATGTTTGTAACCTAATGCTCTAATACCACCTCTGTCACAACCATTTTCAAATCGTGATGGTCCTAGGATGCAGGAGATGCCAATGGCGACTGGCACCCATAGAACCCAGTATCACATGCAAATATCTATAATCACCAATAATTTATTTAATTAATTTACTTAGTTACTATTCATTTCATAATTCTGTAAACTATCTATAATTATGTTGTTGGCTGTAACATCTATCATCATATATCATATCATATATCATATACCATAATGCATCATCACATATACATATATATGTTCATATCCCAACTAATCCATACACACTCCATAGAGCAGCTAGAACATAAACATCAAAATACAATATTTGATATATATTTACACTAAATATATATCATATGATAATATATATGTATGTGTAAATACAGTAAAAAGAAAGATGAGAAAAATGTTTAAGAACATTGATAAAGTAAGCAATGGCAAAATCATAAATAAATGAAACTTTGGGAGAATAGTGGACTTTCGATAGTCTGAGTTTCAAAACGGCTCTGAAACTATTTTTATTATTAATAAAAATAAGATGTTTGAACATTCACTTTGAATTCCAAATCCCAACAGAATTGTCAAAATAAATACCCAAGCGAAAATATGGCAAAAGCATAATTTAACGAAAGTTGGAGGATCAAAAGTGAAATTTGCCATTTTTGTCTTACTATATAAGCTTGCCTTAGAAAATATTTTGCCCATTTGTTCTTCACCATCCGTGGGCTTTTTCTCTTCCATTCCAATTGGATTTTGCTTTCAATTTGTGAAGGAAAAGTGTTTGAAACTTGAATTAAACACCAAATAATCCATCCTCCATCAAATTAAACCATAGGAAATCAAGAAATTTTGAAGAAAATGGAGCTTGAATATTTCAACCAAATGAGAATTTTAGGTAATTTATTGTTTTGTTGGATTTTGTGGTTTAGTTAGGGTTATTTGATGTTAGTTAGATTGGGTAAATGGTTTAATTGCATCAATTCATGCATTAAGCATTTTTCCCAATTTTCTAACCCTAAATCAAAGTTGTAAGATTGGATTTTGTGTAAATGAGTTAGGATGTGTAAATTGAGTATAGAATAAGTCAATTGGATATTTATTGGTGATTAATTGATGTTCACATTGTTGTAGAAAATTTGATTGAAGAAAGTCGCCGATTTTAGCCTATAGCGGGAATTTGAGAAATTGAGTGGCAAAGCAATTTTGCTATGTGAGTCTTTTATGCATCAATGTCATGCCTAAATTGATAAAACATCAATTAGAATTCATATGTGAAAATGTCATTTTAGCCGAACCCTAATTGTGGCATTTTGCTCTTGGTTTTGGACTTGTTTTCCATGCTAAATTGATATGCTTGATGAAGATTATTGAGTTGTGATTGTTGCCTATAAATTGCTTTCTATGTATATGTTTGTTGATAATTGGGGCAATGTCAATGTTGCACCAAAACCATGCCGAAAAATCCATAGGCTAACCATTTGAATGCCATCATCGCCAACGACAATAGCATGCCAATTGCATCAACTTTTTGGCTGCAAATGACCAATTTATGTTTGTTCCCATTATTGGTTGTTAGACCTTTAGTCATCATTTAATTGATTATTATTGATGTCTTATTGACTTTATGCTCATTAAATTGATTACTAATGTGTTATTGATACTTGTCGATGCCATTATCTTGAAATGGAATCTATTGATGTGTTTATTACTTCAATTGACTCTGAGGTGATTTGACAGAGCTACCATTCCGACAGGGTAGTGATTTCATGTTGTCGGCTTTGTGCACAATATATTGTTTGGTACCCTGTACTAGGAAGGGATGTCCTAGTCATAATACCTGATCCGTCTTATGTTTATTTATATATACATATATAGTGATTTGTGCTTGACACATTTCTATGCGTTATGGCTCTATATATGTCATTTCCATCTTATCCATGTGATATTGATTCTATTGATGTGATTGTTTACTTACAGTCAAATTATGTACTTGATTATGTATTTACAAATATTCTGAGCAGATTGATTCATTTATGTCATCTGCCTATTGTTTATTGATTTTCCATTATCTATTATATTGGTCGATGCATATTAGATTCACTGAGTATCATGTATACTCACCCTCTCACTGTTTACCATCTGCAGGTGCAGAGTAGGAGGCAGATTCCTGGTTTTGTTCTCTAAGGAATTATGCAGTCTGTTAAAGACAGTGTAATTAATTTGAACACTGTATCTTTTTATATTGTATTGGATGCTCCATGGGTATTGTATAATGTTATAGATAGATTGTATAGGTAAGTGTATGAGATATATTGAAGTATAAATGTATATGTGTATATGTCTATGGGGAACTAAAGAAAGTTACAGAATGAATGACAGAGTAACAAAATGAATAGTATTTATGTGAGTGTTTAATTATAGACTTGATATGTGAATTGATTGTAATAGATGTTTCCGCTGCAGTATAGTATGAGATTGACGGGTTCTATGGGTGTTAGTCATCTCGGCATCTCCCTCACCCTAGGACCGTCGTGGCTCGATCCGGGATCGGGTCGTGATAGGGTGCATCTATGGGGCCTTCTTCAGATGATCCCAATGTCGGCCCCAAGATCCAGACTGATTCTGACAGGGTCCCTTTGGGTCCTAACTACTGGCTTACTGGGGATATTTCTTATAATGATGGCACTGGTGAGATGTTGTCAGATGTGGTTGTAATACCCTAGAAAAGCCTACCATAAATGAATGTTATTATTATCAGTTTTTGGTTTGGGATCATCGAAATGACTAAAAATAATTTTTGAAACATAGTTAGAATGCATATGAGATACTGTCCTGAAAAACATCGGTGTCAATAATACTGCCAAGAAAATAGTAGTCCGGTCGACAGATGAATTTCTGATTCAGATCAGGGGGTAAAGAATCATATAAATACATGTGTAATTATGGTGAAAAGAAAGAGGTGAAAAATGTTTAGGAACACTGAAAAAGTAAGTAATGGCAAAATCGTAAATAAGTGAAACTTTGGGGTATAATGGAAAACCGACTGTTTGAGTTTCAAAATGGCTCTGAAACTATTTTTTATAATTAAGTATAAATAAAACTAAGCTATTTGAATCTCCACTTTGAAATCCAATTCTCAACAGAATTGTCAGAATAAATTACAGAAGAAAATGTGGCAAAAGTATGATTTATGGAAAGTTTAAGGACCTAAATATAATTTGCCATTTTTAACTTAGTAAAAGCAACACTTAGACATTTTTGGTCTTCTTCTTCTCCTTCCTCTTGCTTGGCCGAACCACATCTTCTTCCTCCCACCATTTTTCATGCCTTTTTCTTAAGGATAAATCAAAGAAAACCTAAATCCAACCATTGTTCTTCCATTTTCCATCCATTTCTTACCTTGGAACTCAAAGCAAACCAAGGAACAATTGAAAAAAGAATTCGGGTGGATCACCCATATAAGGTAAGGAAGTGATTTGTTTGATTTTATAATTGATTTAAATAGTATAGAAGATTATTAGAATGTGTTTTGTGTTTAATTGCATCAATTGATGCATTTGGAGGTTTTTCCCCCAAATTGAAACCCTAAACCTAAGTTGTTTGATTTGGTATTTGATTTTGAGTTAGTTTATGTTAATTAAGCTTAGAATATATTAATTGGAGGCTAATAGAAAAATTATTTATAGTTTGTTTGATGTAGAAAATCAAGATTTGGAAAGTTGCCAATTTTGCCTCCTTTAAAGCTTTAGGTGGAAAATCAATTTTTCAAGCTCATTTGAAGTGTGAGGTGAGTCTTATATGCATCATTTAACATGTCTATTACATTGGAATGAGAATTGGAAACCTTCCCCAAAATTTTTGTTTTGGCCGAATGGCCTAACACTATTCACTCCATTGTTTTTTCTTTGTTTTTCTTCTTATTTCACAAGCTATTTTGATCCTTTAAATGTTATTTATTGTTAAGTTTATAATACCTATCATATTGTCTTGATTGTGAGTTGTTGTTGATTAATGGGGCAATGTTGAAGTTGTACCCAAAGTTTGTCAATTTGTCCATTCTTTGTTGCACACCAAGTGTTTGATAAAATGCCTAGTTCATTTTGTCATAGGCCTATCACTTATTCATCCATAGGCCTACCATTTGAATACCATCGTCGCCAGTGACATTGGCATGCCAATTGTGCTAACCTTTTGTACATGTATGACCAACCTATGTTCCATTCCATTGTTAATTGCCAAACCCTTTGTCATTGTATATCTACTTGCTATTGTTATTCCATTGATTATATTGCTACTTCAATTGATTGATAATAAGTTATTGATACTTGGTAATACCATTATTGTGTAATGGTATCTAATGACTTGTTTCTTCCTTTCATTGACTCCGATGTGGTTTGACAGAGCTGCTGCTCTGACAGGGTAGTGGGTACATACTATCGGTAATGTGCACATTGTATAATGATACCCTAACTGTGAATGGTTAACAGTCCTAGCCATAAGACCTTATCAGTCTTATGTTGAATAAATGATACATGTTTGTAATACGCTAGAAAGTTATAACTCCTATGCATGATTTAGTTCTCAGTACATGGTTCAAAAGTCTTGAAATGATGAGAAATAATTTTAAAGACACAGTTAGAAAGTGAACAAATTACTTTTCTGAAAATCGACGTTGTCAGGAACACTACAGAGAAATTAGCTATTCGGTCAATAGAAGAATTTTCGATTTTGACCAGGGGGTAAAAGATCACCATAATGCATGTGTAATTTTGGTCATTTCCTTTATAATAAAGAGTTATTAAGTGTGTGCAACCTTATAGTATTAGTTTAGGCTTGATTAAATCTGACCGTTGGATCACATGATAAAAAATTGGATGGTTAGATGAGTAGGTTGCAAAGTTGCTATCCTAAGCTCAATGTATGGGATTATTGCTTTAGGTTTTGGATTTGGTGTGTCAAATGTATGTGTAACCTATCTAAGTTGACTTTGGATGAACCAATAGGATTAAA
>CANXYC010273599.1:0-11441 GCA_948193065.1 Aleurites moluccanus | reverse complement strand
TTGAGCAAATTGTTAAAGGAAAAATCAAGAGTAATTTGTGTTGAGGTAAGTATGAACATTGCATTTGTTTATGTTTCATTGAAATGATATGACCAAGCATCCTTAATGTTCACACATATGATTCTTGTATACTTGATATAGTATTATCGGATTATTAAATGACAATTCTATGATATCTTAAAACTGAAAGTTACCATTTATTTCATGTGATTACCATAAATATGTATATAATACAAGTGACTTGGGCAACCTTCTTGGATCAAGTTCACATGATTCCTACTTGTAAAACTTGATTGAAATTATGCTTTATGTTAACGGTCTTGCGACCAGTATGTTTCTTATGAGATTGTAACCATATGACCCTATGGATAGAACGTTTTTCCCAATGAGAGTAAATTCATTGGTCCATCGTGCACTTTGGAAACCTAGCCGATAGAGCTTTTATCAGTGTTCCACCTAGAGGGGACCATGAGCTCTAGGCGTATGCCTGACCAAGCATGCGTTTGCGAAAACGACGCAAGGAGTACCGATGTGCTATGTTGTGATAGGTAGCATGGCTACTGATGCACTCTGTAGTTCTACCATGTTACTTGATAGTGCTATTCGATTGTGAGCACTTCTGTTTCTTGTAAGCCTCACCATATGATGATTATTACCCATGTTCTTGGATTTAATATCTCTTGGATTTAATATCTCCTTTGGATTCATATATATATATATGTATATATATTTCTTTCATTTTGCATGTTCATATCTTACTGAGTTGAAGGATCACTCCTCTTCTGTGGATTTCAGGTGATAGTGTGGCTCGTGAGGGAGCTAGTAGAGAAGATTAAGCTTCTTGACTTATTCTTCCAAGAAGCCCCATTGTAATCATTTTGATATATTTATGAATATTCATTGTATGGTATTATGGTACAGTATGTTTTGGGAGTATACTCTTGAGCTCCGTAGTTGTTTATGGGGGATGATAATATTTTGATATATAACTTATTTTTTTTTAGGTTACCCTTGTTCCTTGGTGATGTGAGATTCATCTTTTGATCAGTAAGGAACAAGAGGAAATTATGAAATGATATAAATAAAGATATGAATTATGCTTATATGAATTATAGAATGATTATTGAATGATATCTATATTTGATATATATGTGTATGAGATCCAGGATATGAGAGTTTTATGGATTTATGGTGGCCTTAAGCCTACCCTTGCCCTAGGACCGTTGCACCACTGGAGTTGGGGTGTGATATATAGCTTGGACATATTATCAAGAAACATCGTGGTCATAAGACCATCATTACATATTTACATATATTTATTCCATCACACAAATAGGTATATAATGATCTTGGTCCAAGAAAACAAAAACCAAGTCATTCATTCAATTGGTTTATTTAGGAAGTCTCAACAATTTATAGTTTACAATTACGAATTTATTACTTTGGTTCTTCAACAATGGGTTCAGTAAAGCATATATAGAAAGGAAGAAGCAATAAGCATAAACTTATAAGAGTAGCTTACATTAACATAGTTCATACTTACCTCAAAGCAATTCCTTGCAAAATATTATCTCTTATCATATGAGAAGCCTAAATTATTCCTTAGTCTTTTGTGCTTTCCATTCCTAAATCAAAATCCCAATATCCACAAATTAGGGTTTCTATTATTCGTGATTATATAGTTGTAGTCCTTATAATTTAATCATCTTGAGAAGTCCTATTATGCTTTCTAACATCCATTTTAACATCTCTTAAACGAATATTAAAGATTGGGATGAATAACTACTATTCACTTCAAACCCTAAATCCTTGGACATTTCATGTAATCTATAGTAAATGTTATTTAAGGCTCATAAACATCTATACATAATTTATAATCATCTATTCTAACCATAGATTAACTTAACTTGAACTTAGAAATGAGTTTTGAGAAAATTACCTTGAAACCCTAGAATGGAGATTCTTGATAAATTTGGATTCTTGAAGTTCTTAAAGGTTTCATTCTTGATTCTTGTGTTAATGGAGATGAAATAAGTGTTTGAGAAGAGAATTTAATGAATTTATGGATGAGTCAAGTGTATTTATGAAGAAACAGAGGAAGAAAGACGAAATGGTAAGCTGAAAATAAAAGAAATGGGCTCCTGTTTATATAGACCCGAGGCTTCACGCCCGTGAATTGAGCATTCATGCCCGTGAAAGTCAATTTCTTAGGAAAATGAAAAATTACGTAGAAAATATTCTCACGATGGTGAAAGATCTTTCACTCCCGTGAAAACTATCTTCATGGTGGTGAAAGGAATCTTCATGGTGGTGAAAGGTATTTTCACCCCCATGAATAACTGATGGTGAAAAATTCTCATATTTTCTCCATTCTAACTTGTCCAAACTCAATCAACTTATATATACACATGCTAACACCTCAAAATCAGTCATAACTCATCATGTCTCAACATATAATCATTCTAGGAGTAACCTATACTCAACATAACATTCTAGATTATCTACCATGCATATATAAACATACGCATGCTAACATTCATCAAACAAACATGAACGAACACATATCTATTCTAGCATTCCAAGCATTGGGTATTATATTTACCCGCTATCTCGTCAGTGCGGTAGCTCTATCAAGTCCATATAGGTGATGAGCCAATGGCCTTCAATATCAGTTCATTAGCAGTATTCAATAATCATTAGTAATAGTACAGTACAATACACTTTCAGTGATTTCTCATTGATTAGTCAATGATACTATAGTTCAGTGAACATGGTATCGATTCCATAAATAATACAACACTGAACAGGATATTCAAGAATTAGTCAGGTGCAACAGTGGTCATTCAAAAATATTCAATATTGCATCTGGTCAACATTTGGTGTGCATTAATTTAGGGCTTATAAAACAAATTCAATAAGGCTCGATTTCACAAAGCAAATACTCAATGGAAACAATTCAATAGGCATTCGGTCAAATAAAGATCAAACATATATGATTACAATAGATCAAATTAAGATAATGAATATGAGTAAATGATGTATAAGTAACTCACCTCATTTAGTAACTTTAACTAGTCACTTTACTTCTTTCTTCTTTTCCTTCACTTAGAACCCGTACTAATATCATCTCCATCCTTTGAATCTACATATCAATTAAACGTAAGATCAAGACTTATTCACATATCTTAGGTTAATCTTAACTTTAGTTTCATTAATTTCTCATATTTCTTAAACTTAAAGTTATATCTTACAAGTCTTTATTCAATTTTCTCATCTTGACAGTCTAGACCATTTTGTATATAACTTATGTTATATTTGTCCAATTGCTGTGATTCTTTTTTTTTTATTTAAACTAGATATATAGGGATACTACCTATTCAAATTTTAGGTCAATTAGATTACTACACCATTATCAATAATTCGTCAAATTTATACTTACTGTCTTATGGTTCATATCCAGGCATACTCAATTTCCATGCCTATATATCAATTTGTGTTTATCCAAATGCAAAAAAAATTATAAAAACTTATATCACATATAAATGAATATTTTTTATGTTTAACAATTTTCCTAATTCAGATTCTAAAGTCCTCATATCAATAAAACACAATACCCATATCTTATTTGTCTAGTAATATGGACAGGTAATAGTTATAGCTTAATATCTCTTTAAATATGTATCCAATGAAGAAACCATTTTATAGTCCTCTAGATAAGATATAAATGAACACTTTTTATGTTGAATACTTTACCTAATCTAGTCTTTAACATTCTCCAAAATAAAAATACAGTAGCATTTTTCAGAAACCCTACATCCAAGCCAGTTACAGTCATTACTTAATATCTCCTTATTCACTTCGAATTTCATAAATTCCTTTTATAGGAATATACATAACACATATACCTACAAATTTTATGTTTTGCACTTACCCAAATTCATTCATTAGTCCACAAAATCTTAACTATGACTTTCTGACCTAATTTTTTTCCAGAATTCTTTAAAACTCTAATTCATCATTTAACTTCATTCATACTCCTTTGATTACATAATTCAATTAAATCAATTCGTTAACTATTCTAGCTATAACACTTATAGAATAAATTAAAGAATCAAGTTAAGAACCTTACCTTAGATGAAACCTCTCTTCCTTTCTCTTCCAATAATAACAAATCTATAAATTTTTCCTTCATCGTTTTTCTTATCTAACATTTCCTTGCTCGAATATTTGGTTTCTATGGAAGGGAATTTGGGAAAATATTTTTTTGGATACTTTGCCATAGATGGTTTAGCCATTTTATGTTCAATTGGCTACCCATCTCCTTCCTATTTATACTAAGCTAATGGAAATGTTGAAAAATGGAGAAAATTATATAATTTAGGCATTTGTCAAATTTTCATAAATTAGTGAAAAAAATCTTCAATAAAAATTCTACTTTTCTTATCCATTTGGCCAACCACTCTAAGGATTTTTCCTTGGAAAATTATAGATTTTATGGACAAAAATGACATTTGGCTTGGTGGGTCCCACAACTTTAGGTAATTATACTTTTGCCCATAATTTTTCATATTTATAATTGCTACCATAATTTTTTTTTAATTCTTTTAAATTGAGTCCTTAAGTTCTTCCCATTAAAATCCTGTGGATCCTTACATTACCTTTGGTACCTCAATTCAACTTAATAACTCAACCTCTATAGCTAAGGAATTTTTATACTGAACTCGTTTCGGGAAAACTCCGTAAATAAAAAATTTATGTTTCCTTAATTTCTCTTCTATTCCATATCTATTTTCAATCACTCTTAATACTATATTCACTTCCATATTATTTTTAATTGGATCATAATTCATCGAAATTAAATCATGTAAAAAAAATTTGAATAAATTAACTGTTAAAAATTTCTTAGAAATCAACCTGACAATTACCCCAAAATAAAATTTTCTTATCAGTTTATTTTCATTCACTATCCATTTTCCTTTCTAACTTCATATAAATCCTCAAATTATTTTTCCTTAATGATTTACAATCCTAATTTAAGGTATTCTCAATAAATTTTAGTAAAGAATTTCTTAAAAATATTATAAAAATTTAATTACTGTTAATACTGTCTATTATCGTTCTTAAATTTTTTTTTGTAAAAATTATCTTTGAATGTTCCCTTTATACATTCTTAAACTAATTTGACCCATTTTTTCTTCAATTAACTTCTTATCCATTACTATAATTCACTTACATTTGTACAGTCTCATATACAGTTTTCTAGAATGTTACAAAGAGGTATTGCTGGACTGAGCCGACAACACCTTTAGAAAGACTACTCAAGAATACTCTAGAGAGAGGGTAGAGAAAAGTCAAGTAAGAAACAGAGTTATAAAAAGTCCCACTTTTTTTTTTTTTTTTTTTTTATTACAATCAAAGTTTTAACAATATATATAAAAGATCATGGATCAAATGTTTAATAAGGAGGTCAAACTAACGTACATTCTATTTTTATAACGATTATTTCTTTATCCATCATGATGAAATTAAAAATTTTATTAAAAAAAAAAAACTTTATGGGCGTTGCTTATCCTTCATTATCATTATCATAAAAAATGTAAATTTTATCCAAATAATTCGTGATCGATTTGTTCGAATCACTAAGTATTCAGTCTAGTGAAATTTTTTTTACTTAATTTAGAAGAAAGTGAATATTATTGGTGATCCAATTTTATGAATTAAAATTAATAATTAATAATTATTTTAATTTTATAAAATAAAATAAATTTTTCTATAGTCTTATTATATAATCAATAGAATTGAAAATGACATGCTTTCATAGGTTATTAGTATGATATTTTTCACTAACTAAACAAATTAAAAAAATTAATTGGGATTCATAATCAACCACCTAATAAGTAATTTAATTATTAGTAAATTATTTTTTAATTTTTAAAATTTGACTTACATAATATTTCTATTTCTATTTTTTTTTAAAAAACTAACTAGTTAATCTATATATTTTGATTTTGTTAGACACTTCAGTCTTTTCATCCACTTTCTTTCACTTTTTCGTCAAATTTTAATAAAATGATCAAAATATCTCTGAATAAATTATTTTTTAGTCCTTAAAATTTGATTTCATTAACACTTACGTTCCTACTTTTTAAATTTAATTAAAATAAAAATATATATATGAATATTTTTTTTATGAAATATTTATACAGATTTTTTATTTTTTTATTTTTACATTTAATTTAAAATTGAAATAAATAAAATTACTTTTTATTAAATTAAAATAATTATTTTTATTTAATTTCTTTTTTAATTTAATCTAAAATTAAAATAAATAAAATTATTTTTTATTTAATTAAGATAATTATTTAATTAATTTTCTTTTTTATATTTAATTTAAAATTAAAATAAATAAAATTACTTTCATTTATTGAAAATTACTTTTTGTATATTCAATTAAAATAATTATTTTTTATATATTTAATTAAAATATTTATTTTTTGAGTATTTTTAATTGAAATTAAAATAATTTTTTTGAGTATATTAAATTAAATTTAAAATAATAATAAAAATTTATTTTTATCTTATTTTTTATATATATACAAGATTCTTTTTTTAATTTTTAAATAGATATACACAAAAAAAATAATTATTTTGATTAAATATATAAAAATAATTTTAGTTATTTTAATTTTAATTAAATATAAAAAAATAAATTCAATAATTAAATAAAAAATAATATTTTTTAATTAAAATTATTTATTTTAATTTTCATTAAATAAATTAAAGTATTCATTTAATTTTGATTAAATAAAAAGGCAAATAAAAAGAAGAAGAAGAAAAAATAAATATCTAAGTAATGAAGAAGATGTGTATTTTGGACATTTTATTATATATTTTTTTTAAGTTTTTAATAAAAATAAGTAAAAAAAAAATACAAAATCAAAGTTAGAGGACTGATTAACTAGTTAATTTTTAAAAAATAGAGATGCATGTGTTAATTATATTAAATTTTAAGGACTAAAAAGAAAATTTTCTTTTAATTATTATGTTTAATATTTAATATTTTGTTAGAAAAATTCACATCAATCATAGATGAGATTGAATTTTTTTAATTTTTTTTAAATATTTTTTTAAATATGATAAATTATTAATTTTTCTTTAATTTTATTATTAATTAACAATAAAATTACCTAACAAGTTATTTAATTGTAATATTTAACTATTGGAATTTTCTTTAATTTTTAAACAATTTTATTTCAATTATTATTATTTTTTATTTTATTATTAATTAATAATAAAAGACAAATCATCTAATAACATCAAATTTATTGAAATTACTTAAATTTGATATTACATGCATAAAGTTAACTAATTTATTAATTTATATCAAATTAATCACATATTAATTAATTAATTTATATTCAAATCATACAAATTTGATATTTTATGTATAAATTAACTAATTGATATCCAAATAATAACATATTGAAAATTAATTTATATTCAAATCACTTAAATTTGATGTTTCATATACAAAATTAATTAATTGACTAATTTATATCTTGTTAATAACATATTAATCAATTAATTTATATGAAATCACTTAAATTTGATATTTCAAATATAAATTTAACTAATTGACTAATTTTTATCTAATTAATAAAATATTGATCAATTAATTTATATTTAAATCACTTAAATTTAATATTCCATTAATAAATTTAATTGATTGACTAATTTTTATCCAATTAATAGCATATTGATCCGTTGATTTATATTCAAATCACTTAAATTTGATGTTTCATGCATAAATTTAACTAATTTACTAATTTGTATCTAATTAATGATATATTAATCAATTGATTTATATCTAAATCATATTAATAATAACATATTAATTTATTAATTTATATTTAAATAACTTAAATTTAATGTTTTATAAATAAATTTAATTAATTTAATATTTAGTGAATAAATTTAATATAAAAATTGAAGTATGATGAGAGAAATTATATATACATACACCGAGGACGTAAGGTTAGTCCGCGTCCTATAGTCCCAGAAAGTGACTAATTTTGAAGCAATAAGCAGACTGATTGCTCGGAAGAGCCATACCTAGTTTAAGGAATAACTATTCATTTCCTGATGGAAATGATATTAATAAAATGAAATTCCTTTTATTGTTTGGACCAAGGGATCGCACGTTAGTTCTGAAGGCTAACGTGCGTTCTCTTTATTATTATTATATGTAAAGAGAAATTAATTATTTTCATAATGTGCATTAGTGCACTTAAACTCACGTTAATTATTTAAATAATTAAAGAGAACGCACATTAGTTTTAAGCACTAACGTGCATTTTTTTTTTTTATAAATTATATATATATTTCAAATTCAAAGAAATTAATTATATATATACAAACTTGTTATTGCTAAGAATTTTTTTTTATTTTTATGCTTAATAAATTGTGGTTTCTCTCATTAATTTTTTATTTTCTTTAATTTTATTATTAATTAACAATAAAATCACCTAAGGAGATATTTAATTATTATATTTAATTATTAAAATTTTCTTTTATTTTCTTATAAAATATTAATTTTTTAATTTTATTATTAATTAAAAATAAAGAAAAAATTATCTAAAACCATCAAATTTATATTTAAATAATTTAAATTTGACTTTATATGTATAAATTTAACTAAATGATTTATTTATATTCAATTAATTACAATTGATCAATTAATTTATATTAAAATCACTTAAAGTTTGATGTTCCATGTATAAATTAATTAATTAATTAATTTATATTTAATTAATGATATATTGATCAATTAATTTATATTCAGATTACTTAAATTTGATGTTCCGTGTATAAATTAATTTAACTAATTGATTAATTTGTATTCAACTGTAATATCTACCATTTTTGTTATATTTTTATTAAATTGTATGTTTGAAAAATTAATTAATTTCAAATATGAATGTTTGAGAAATTCAAAATTTCCGGTTGCAGTTGCATGATTTTGTGAGGTTGATTGCAGGATTTTAAAGAAATAATTTGGTAAAGTGTAAAACATAAAAGTTGTGAATTTATGTCCCATCTGAAATTCTGTAAAATGGTTTGACAAAATTCTATGTGTGTATGATGAGTTATGTCCCTTTGAGCAGGACTGGTCTGGTTTAATGTGTCTGCAGGAAATCTGAGTCTGTTTGAATTTTCTGGGAATGATTGATGCAGATTGAGCCAAAGGTGTGAACATGAAAAATGCTCATTTATGTGTTGTGTTGTTGGTTGTAAAATTTCAGAAATTTTTGGATAGGTATATCTCAGTGGAGAATAGAAATTATCAAACCTGTTCGGATGGAGTATGGGGCAGTAAGTCTGGGTGACAATTAGAGAGTCACAATGGTTTGTGTAGTTACTCTTGTGATTTAAATTTTAGATATGTTGAGCCTTTATATGTCTATTTTAAATGGCAAAAAGAATCAGGAAGTTTGGACGTTTGTAGCTCAATTTGCGAGCTGAATAAAT
The DNA here is from genome assembly GCA_948193065.1 of Aleurites moluccanus. Taxonomy (NCBI): domain Eukaryota; kingdom Viridiplantae; phylum Streptophyta; class Magnoliopsida; order Malpighiales; family Euphorbiaceae; genus Aleurites; species Aleurites moluccanus. Next base: position 1,913 of record CANXYC010273599.1, on the reverse strand, counting down.
ATAAGTTGCCGAGAAAGAGTTTTAACTTAGTAGGATCTGGTGAGCCGGCAAAATGCGAGGTGGCATTTTGGCGAGCCGGCAATGCGAAGTGGAGAGGTGAGATTGCCGAAGTGGCAATTGGCGAAGAGGCATATGCGAAGAGGATTTGACGAAGATGATAAGGCGAAGAGGATTTGGCGAAGAAGAAAGGGGAGGTGAAATTATGCGAAGAGGCATTATGCTAAGAGGGAATATGCGAAGTGGCAATTCACGAGCAGGATTGGGCGAAGAGGGAGATAGGCGAAGCGAGTTGGCAAAGAGGCGAAGAGACATTGCCGAGGTGGCACATGCGAGGAAGAGTTTGAGATGAGAGTTTAGCGAGGCAGCATATGTGAGGTGACATATGCGAGTTGGATTAGCGAAGTGGCGTTTGCGAAGTGGCGTTTGCGAAGTGGCATTGCCGTATCAGTTTGGAAAACTGGGAAGTGCGAGCTGGGAAATGCGAAGTGGGAATGGCGATCTGGCTTATGTGAGATAGCATTGCCGAGGCAGGATTTGCGAGGCGAGCTGGCAAGCGGGATTTTGGGCAGTGGCCTATTTAACCCAGTGTCCAGTAGCGTTTTCTACACGATTTTATTTCTTTTTTCTCCGTCCTTCTTCAGTCTTTTCTCAGATCAATTCCATTTCTTGTCTAAGGCATTAATACTCAAATTAATGCATTAGAACTCTAGATTAGCATATTTCAAGGTAGAAATCGTCAGATTTAAGCAAGGTATTTCAAGAAATTCAGTGTTGAAGAAATAAGGAAAATTTCTTCAAATTTCATATTCTTTTAGGATTAATTAAATCTGGCAGTTACAATAATTAATTATGGGTGTAAGAAATTTATTGCAAACATTTTAAGGTTATATATTGTAATTAATATTGAAAGAATTAGAATTTATGGACTGTCATGAATAGTAACATGAACAGTAAATTCAAATTAAATGCAGATTTTTCTTTAAGAGATTAATTAAATTGATGATGAGAATTAAGAATAGAAACTCTAACATGATTAAATATTCAGAAATCATGTTGAATAATATTGATTTAGGAAAACCCTATTTTTGTATATTTAGGGAAATTTTCTTAGGAAGAGAAAATCAAAATAATTGAGGAGTTGGAGTTGAGCAAATTGCTGAAAGGAATTCAAGGATAAATCTGTGTTGAGGTAAGTATGAACATTGCATTTGCTATTTCTTATGATAAGACCAAATGTTCTAAATGTGAACCCATATGATTCTTGTATACTTGATTATATATTATCGGACAAATAAATTGAACAGTTTCTGGTATTTCAAAACCAAAATTTACCATTGGTTCATGAGATTCCATGTGTATATGTATATAATGTAAGTGACTTGGTCAATTTTCTTGGATCAAGTTCACATGATTTCTACTTGCTTCTTACTTGTTAAACTTGAATGAAATTATGATATATATATTGATGGTCTTGCGACCAATATGTTCTTGTGATATGAAATCATATGACCCTATGGATAGAACACTCTTCCCAATGAGAGTAAATTCATTGGTCCATTGTGCACTTTAGGAACCCAGCTGGTAGGGTTTTTACCAGTGTTCCACCTAGAGGGGATCACGAGCTCTAGGCGTATGCCTGGCCAAGCATGCGTTTGTGATAAGGTAGCAAGGACTACTTGTGATATGAAACCATATGACCCTATGGATAGAACACTCTTCCCAATGAGAGTAAATTCATTGGTCCATTGTACACTTTGGGAACCCAGCTGGTAGGGTTTTTACCAGTGTTCCACCTAGAGGGGATCACGAGCTCTAGGCGTATGCCTGGCCAAGCATGCGTATGCCTGGCCAAGCATGCGTTTGCGATAAGGTAGCAAGGACTACTGATGCTCTCTGTTATGATAGATAGCATG
>CANXYC010273598.1:0-22446 GCA_948193065.1 Aleurites moluccanus | reverse complement strand
TGATGAAGGAGAAAGAAGAGGAGCTCGCGCTGTTTTTGGAAATGAAGAAGCGTGAAAAAGAGCACAACAATCTTCTCCTTCATAACACTGAAGAGTTCGCTGCACCTTTAGGTATAGTTTTTTTTTTTTTTTATTTTTTTTTTATGATGCTTTTGTTTCTAATTTTTAGATTTTTGTTGTTTCGATCTGGTGTAGGTTTTGATTGATTAAACAATAATTAATTATGTAATTAGCTGTTTCTTTGGTGAAGCTGGTTTAAATTCATTTCTAAATATTGCTTATCAAATGATTTCAGCTTGATGAATTTTGGTATTCTTCCGAAAATTGCAGGGTCGAAACCTGGTACTTCACCTATATTTAATATTTCGTCAACGGCGACACCTGCAAGAAAAAACAGTGGTGCTGATGATTTTCTCAATTCTGACGGTGATAAAAATGATTACGACTGGTAATTGGAAGCATTACTTTTATATTTTGATTTTAGAAGGTTTACTTGTGGTCGATAGGGATTTTTCTTTTAGAACAATGGAGCCCGACCTCTCACGCTTTAGGAAAGTGAACTTTTATTTTATTTTTTTTTACTTGGTCTTTAGTAGCTTGTTTCTTTCAGGAAAGCATAATTTGAAAGTTGATGTGAATAGTCAGTTTCCACCATAACGAGAGAAGGAAAGAAAAGGGTAACGTAGGTGCTGTTGATAGAGGTGGATACTGAATACTGGTTATAGATGCGACTGATTACAATTTCACACATCTTTAGGCAGCAATCACAAAATGCTTAATGTTAATACTTTGGCCAACCTAACATAACTTTCTGATGGCAACTTGATAAGATTCTTGCAGATGAATTTCTTTTGCAAGTTTAACTTAACATTAGAAAGGCTTTGGTCATAACTTGTCACTTGTTTAAACTTCGTTAAAATATGAAATCATGCTCTGATGTTTTTCTACTGGCAGAGAGAAGTATTAAATGCCTCCTCTCCTTATTTCTTTATATTCCCATGAAAAAAGAAGTTTTTGAAGTTTCTAGTGCCAGCCAATACTGAGAGAAAATGATTTCTATAACAGATTTGGTTCCTTGACATCAAGGAAAAGATTCATAATAATTATGGAAACCTTTGTTATGACCATTCATACATGCAAGTCGTGTGACATTGCCAATGAGTGATACCTAGAGAAGGGTTGGGCCTGCAACTTATTCTTGTCCTGGAGGGCAGATGACAGTTTGTCCTTCTTGGGCCTGATCATATTTTTCTTTGTTGTAGGTAGAAGTCAAACTTTTTGAGAACTTTTTTGCTGCTTGACGGATAACATTTTCCATGCTCTGGTTTATGCATGCAACTTTTGAATAATCAGTGGATGTCATTAAGCACAATATATTTCCAAATGTATACTGAATTCAGTTCATTGTTTCACAGACCCTTAGCAACTTAAAGCTGATGATAATGCAAGTTATCTTCTGTTTTCAGGCTTCTAACACCTCCTGGCACCCCTTTGTTTCCTTCTTTGGAGATGGAATCACAAAAGACTGTTATGAGTCAGATTGGTACTCCAAAGGCTCTCCCCACTGCCCTGAAATCTCGAGTAAGTGCATAATCTTACAATTTTAAGCCAGATAAAACTCCTGTATTCTTTTTGGTTATGTTGTAATGTGTTAGTATAATTGATTATGTGGGACAGTAGTATTGTTTGTTCTGCTTGGTAATAAAGAAAGCTTGTAACATTTTGTGCGGCTAGTCACCAAGCTTTAGAAAAGGAAGGCCATCTTGGGAAACCACAGAATTTCCCATGTATTCGTTGTTAGCCATTAAAATATATGTAACTTGCAAGATCCTTGCAAAGCCCATGAAGCATTTCATGCATATTAATTACTGATTTGTTGCGTTGCTCGAGTGATAGACTTGCCCTGAACATCAAACTTTGGAAGCAATAAAAAAATCTATAGCTGCTTTGAAGTTGAGATTGCTGAGAATTTACAGAATGCTTTCTTTCTTAAACATTGGCTTCAATGCCTTAGATAATTATTCAAGTGTTCTTTCACAGCTAACATGAGTTGGGAAACTGTTGATGAGTCCCACCAAAAGCATAATTTTTGAGTTAACAATTGTAGTGTTCTCATCAGACTGTATAGAATTTATGATTATGTTATCCATGAGCTGATGATACCAAGTAAATTTTGTGTATTGCTTAGCTAGCAAACCCTCAGCCAGAATCGGCCACAAGGGGCAACTTGGCATCTAAACAATCAGCTTCCTCCCCTGGGTTGAACTCTTCTGGTGCAGGAATTCGCCGGCCTACTTCATCTGGTGGCCCAGGATCACGACCTGCAACACCAACTGGACGTCCTACATTGACCTTGGCTGCCAAACCTTCTAGATCTTCAACACCTACTTCTCGGGCCCCCTTGCTTTCATCAAAGTCAGCTGTTTCTGCAACAAAGCCAACCATTTCTACTGCCAAGCTCACTGCTTCTGCAACAAAGCCTACTACAGTTCCTGCAAGATCTTCAACACCATCAAGATCTACTGCAAGATCTTCAACACCTACCTCGAGGCCTTCTATACCTCCATCTAAGTCGACATCAAGGGCGTTGACCCCAACTCGGCGTCCATCTACTCCATCAAGTGCACCCACTATATCTGCTCCTGTTAAGTCGTCTACTATATCTGCTGCTCCTGTTAAGTCGTCTACTATATCTGCTTCTTCTGTTAAGTCGTCTACTTCAGTTACCAAGACAACTCCTGCAACAGCAAGAAATCCAGTGCCATCACGTGGCACTTCTCCAACGGTGAAATCTAGGCTATGGAAGCCCTCAGAGATGCCTGGTTTCTCGCTCGATGCTCCCCCAAATTTGAGAACATCACTACCTGATAGGCCACTTTCAGCAGCAAGGGGTAGGCCTGGAGCACCCAGTTCTCGATCTTCTTCTGTTGAACCTATTCCTAGTGGGAGACCAAGAAGGCAATCATGCTCTCCTGCAAGAGGACGAGCCCCCAATGGCTTTATGCACCCCAGTGGGAGCTCTGTTCCTGCAATTAATCGTGGGCACTCTAAAGCTAATGACAATGTGAGCCCCATTGTAATTGGAACCAAAATGGTTGAAAGAGTGATAAATATGCGAAAACTGGCTCCTCCAAAGCAAGATGATAAACTTTCTCCTCATGGTAACCTGTCTGGGAAGTCTTCATCACCAGATAGCTCAGGCTTTGGAAGAACGCTTTCAAAGAAATCTTTGGATATGGCTATACGACACATGGTATGTATTTTTTTTTCTTTAGATTTGATATCCTTGGTAGAATATAAATTTGTACCTGCTTTTCATATTGAATTATTACAAATCCTGATACCATGTCGTTATTGTGAGACAATTATCTTCCATCTTCCTCAATTTAAGTTGAAGAAAATAGAGGTGCCACTTGTCCTCTTTTTATCTCTGTGTTATCTAATAGAGGGATTAATTTTATGTTGAGCAGGACATAAGGCGAAGCATTCCTGGTAATTTACGGCCTTTGATGACTAATATTCCAGCATCTTCAATGTATAGTGTGAGATCAGGGTCTACACGAAGTAGAACAATTAGCGTGTCAGACTCTCCTTTGGCAACTAGTAGTAATGCTAGTTCAGAATTGAGCGTCAACAACAATGGTCTTTGTTTGGACGGGATTGAATTAGAAGATGAAATTGGCAGTGAGAGAGGCGGACGGTCTCCTTTACGAGGCAGGTGATAGTTGAAAAGCAATATCTGTTATGTCAACTTGCTTTTTCTAATCGCCTAGTGTATTATTTTGGTTCTCAACCAGCTCGACAGCTGAAAGAGGAACCAATTTCCAGTTAAGATAAGAGATAACTGACCAAAGTCTTGCGTCTGTGATGTAAAGTTTGCTAGATTGCTTGGCGATTTTCTGTAATCTATGGTTTTTGTATTATTAGGCAAAACCAGTTACAAGTCCTACGATTTTTCATTCTCATTTTCTACAAGGTGAGATATTCTGCACCAAAGTGAGAAGTAAAAAAACATTCTTATTCATCCCTCTGATCTTCATTCTCCGCTTCTATAATATTTTTTTTAAACTCGTTGCATCTATCATTTGAGTTAAACAATGATTTAAGAATTTCAGCTTTCTTAGGAAGGCAGAGCCTAACAAGACAAAGCAAAAGAGCTTTCTTTCTAGTGTGTAGTCTAGTGGTTATTATTATACGGCACTATGTCACATGGGTTAACAGATGAGCAATGGCCCATGTGGTAACCACTCGAATGAGTATTTTGTTGGATGCTCTCAATAATTTTTTTTAATCTAATAACTGAGAACTGATATAGCTGAATAAATGCAGAATAATAATGATGCTCATTATCCAATTGTACATATAAATTGACATTAATTTAACTGTAAATTGTGGAAAGAAATGAAAAAAAAAAACTAGAAAATAGACTTAACTAGTTAATTGTATTTTTTTTGGGAAAAATTTAGCTCCTATTAGGACTTGAAATTAGACTCAAACTTGATAGCTACCTAATAATTTTAGACGTAATTCCCGTATCACTAAATTAAGTGCTCATTAGCAGTTAACTGATTTTTTGATCTGCTACTAAAGTAGAAAAATGAGAAGAAATTTAAGGGAAAAGGAAAGGAAAAAAGGAAGTGCTGTTGCACATGGGATGTAGCAATTATCTATTTCTGCTGGTCGTTGATGGAAGCAATCCTTATGACCCCAAAGGGACAAGAGATAATAATAAACCAATAAGAAGATAAGAGGTCATATGTTATGGAATATCTCAAAGCTTGAAATGGACCACATATATCACAGCGAGAGATATAGCAGTTTAAACATTATTGATTGACTGCAATTTACAAATAAATGGGACTCCCTTTGGGACTTGAACTATTTCCAGATCAAATTATTCAGTAGCTGGACCACAGTCCTCAACTGAAAATTGTAATAGTAGTAATAGTTGGACCACAGAACCAGAACCCATAGACATCAAAACAATCTAAATCATTAACTGTTGTCAAAGAATCATCATAAACCTAAATCCAAAACGTTAGGAAACAAAGATAAAAACTGGATTCCTTAGTCATCACAGCTTTTAATTCAAGGTCAAATACATATCCACTCTGTCCTGGATTATAATTATACCAATTCGAACTCAAGTCGTCCAACTTTTCTGCAACTTCCAATCTTTTAATTATAACTGCATGCTTGTCCCAGGCTAGAATTTTAAGAGCAATAAATTGGGACATAAATTCTATCTAAATTATCTGAGTTTTTTTTACATAGGAAAGAAGAGAAATGTAATCTTGCACTATCTGAATTAAGTTATTTTTCTTTTTACTCCTAGACCATGCTCACTAGACAAGCATGAAGCTACCCTACAGAAGCGAATAAAGCTCTTACATACCTTTCAATACATATAAACTAACAACAATGCCTATAAAAAAAAAATGATCAAGCAACAGCTACAGCCTCGGGAGTGGTTACCGCAGTGGCAGCCTTATCACATGAAGTTGTAGCTGCATCATCACTGGCTTTAGCATCCTTAGCTGGGGCTGGGGCTGGGGCCGGTGGTGGGGAAGGCTTTAGGTGAGGAGGTGTGTTGTGCTTCAATTTTATAAGAATCTGCCGCATCCTTGAGAGATCAGTTGATTTCCCAGGCTTTGGACCCTGGATCACAACAATGGCAGGTTTCTTCTCCTGATCCTTCTTTCCTCTCTTCTTTTCTATGGCTGGCACTTCATTAGGAATGAGCTCTGCAATGGCCTTCCAATAATTCTTATCAGCCTCAGCATGGAATTTTTCCTGGTTGGCCACAAATAACTGACACAGAAGAACAAAAAAAAAAAAAAAAATGAGAAGAGTATACGTTTCACTGTTCCATATGCCCAAAATAGAACTTCTTGTTTAAAATATATATTTTGGGAAGCCTTTCCTCACAAAAAGCAAATTCACCCTTCACTTTTGACCCAAAAGAATACGATTATACAAACAATCTAAACAGTCAAGGGAATAACATCCAATTCCAAGCTGCCTAACCAATATCCATAATTCATGCTCATGCAATAATTTGGGTTTCACCATTATAGTCTCAATCATTTCCCCTCAGTCTACATCACGTGTTAGCCCTCTTAGGCTTACTGTTAATTTTGATGATAACAAAACATGTTAATTATAATTTGTTTAAATTGGTCAAGACATGAGAAATCATGACCAAAAATTATTTGTAAGATTAACACATTTTGTAAGAGTATATATGTTAAGGGGGAATATATTTGAAGATTACAATTTTTTAGAAATAAAACTGCAAGTTGCTGAATTTCGATGTGTCGCAGGTGCGACCACTTGTAGTAGCGGTTGTGACTCTGGGAACAAGGTTGATCACAGGTGCAATAAAGTCAGTTGCAATTTTGAAAAATTTCAGGTCGCGGGCGTGACGCATTTCATTTGCGGACGCAAAATTAAATTGAAAATTTCTAAAGACATCCTGCGACTTCCATGCATCGCGCCTGCTACTGGAGACACTATTCATCTTGAGATTACTAGATAACAATTTATTTAAATTGATCAAGGTATTAGAAATCATGACAAAAAATTATTTGTAGGATTAACATATTTTGTAAGAGTACATATATTAAGGGGGAGCATATTTGAAGATTGCAACTTTTTAAAAATGAAGCTTCAAGTTGTTGAATTTTGGTATGTCGCGGGTGCGACTCTGAGAACAAGGTTGATCACAGGTGTGACAAAATCAGTCGCAGTTTTAAAAAACTTCAGGTCGCGGGCGTGACGCATTCTAGTCGCGGGCATGAAATTAAATTGAAAATTTCTAAAAACATCCAGTAGCCTCAAGATGAATAGTGTCTCTCCAGTAATTGGCGCGACGCACGGAAGTTGCAGGCGCAACAGGTATAGTCACGAACGCGACTCAAGCGAAAACTAGCCATTGAAAAAAGCTGTCATTGCACTTTTTGGTATTAATTGAAGCATAACGGTTATATTTTATTCAAGATTTTAAATATGAGTTGATGAGAAATTTAAAACAAGAGAATAACAAAGAGAACAATAATTGAGAATATTTTTTATCAATTCATTCATGTTTACAGCTTAAAGAGCCTATTTTCTATAAAATCATTTTTGTAAGTTTTTAATTATAAATCTTTGAGTAGGTTAAAACTCATTGATTATTTGAGACTTGAGTAAATTCTGGGGAAATTCTTTCTCTTTTTCTTTTGTATTTCTTCAAGGGTTTGAGTATGAGCCAAATAGGAAAACACTTGTATAGATTGAGTGTGAGCCGTTGTAAAATACTTATAAGATTTGAGTGTTAGCTTAAACACTTAGACTTGATCTTGTACTCGTAAAAGAATCGGTTAAGAAAACTCTCAAATGTTATCTTGAGAAGTGGATGTAGGTAAGATTATCGAACCATTATAAATCATTGTGTTCTTTCTTCTTCTCTTTCTTTCCTTCAATCAAAATTTTAATTTGTTGTTAATTCCGCAAACAACCAATTCACCTCGTCTCTTGGTTGCCAAAGGAACTAACAACATGGTTGGTTGTGCAGCCATACTTAATTCACAGGTATTGTCAAATAGAAAAATTCACCGTAGGTAACCCACTTCCACAAAACCATACAATATTAGCATTTGAAAGAAATGGGGTGCATTTCAAGCCAACAAGGAGCTAGAGTAAGTGGTTATACTGCTACGAAGTAATAGATCCGGAAAAACCAAAACAGATTTTCCAGAAGCCACAAAAAAGGTTAGGACATACCTATAATTAAATGGACACAATCACTCTTATAGTAAATACAAATTCGTAAAAGCCAGAATAGACAGGACTATGCTAAGTGCATGATGAATTATTTCTAGTATTATCAATTGCAGTGCCAGAAGCTTTTCACTTAAACACATATTCTTTTTCCCTTTCAGGTAAATTGCTTAGAATGTTTTGCACATGCAAACATGACTTGCTAGTGGTGTGCGTTGCTCTAAAATAGAGGCCTAAGCCACAGAATTACATAGTTAAGATTTATGAACCAATCAATAGATGATAGAAAAATGTGGGACAGGAAAAAATGGGATCTAATTATGTGATAGTAAATCCACTCACACAATTTCATGTACAAGCAGGATTGAGATGCCCTAAAATTCGTGACTATACAAAGTTCTTATGTTCAGTAATTTGTGCATCTAATATCCTATTATGTAGTCTTACATAGTATATCATTTAGCCTAATGAAAGTTTTGATATCAGAGATCTCCATGGTACATTTACCAATTCACAAAGAAAGCCAACCTCTACAGGGAGTCCATAGACTCTTATCTCTGGCAATAATTGATTCTGAAAAATTATACAACAACCTTCATTTTTTTGGTTATACTATGATTATTTTTCTCAAGTAAAGCACATTGATAAATAAATAAAAACCAGAATTCATCCAAGTCAACTACCCCCCGAAAATACACATCAAATTCCCACCAATTAAGATTATCATTCTAACCACAAAGAAGTAACAAAAGCACGACATTCATACAACAATAACACTCTCTTCTACATGCATACTCCTAAGTCATGACCAGTACTTAACTAAACTCCTCTTCAACATTTTGTACCATATATATACAATGACAACTGTGAAATTTGATAACATAATTCCCACAGTTGGTTAAAAGCCTAAACAAGAGCCTACACGACCACAAAAGTAAATGTATGAAGCATAGACTACCAAATTACTCATAAAGTTATATGAAATAGGAAATTAATGTTATCAAGCAAGATGCCATTTAGAATAGCCTCAACAACTAGCTCAAAATACAACATCAACATCCCCACTTACCTTCTCTTTTTCCCTGTTAGTAACTTTATTTTTCTCACAGGTGATCTGCCTCTTCTTGTAGAACTCAACTTTGAATTCTTCAGCTTCCTGGAGTATTTGACTCAATACCTCTTTTTCCCTCTTTTCTTTCTCCTCCAATCTAATTGCATTCTCTCTGGGTATCAAAATCAAACATAATAAATCAGTATCATGATCTATATTGAATGAAACACAATTGGGTCAAATTCTGGTACATCCAACTTAGTTGGGGAAAACCAAGAACCAATGAAGCTAAAACCTTTCTCTAATGTTGATTATTTCAAAATTCACATTTGATCCATGAGATTAAAAAAATCTCATTAATTCAAACAAATCTCAAATCTTTTTAATTATTTACTGCTTATAAGCCCAATTAAGCTTCAGCCACTAATCACAAAACTTAAATATATTTAGAAATGAAACAACATAAATTAACTTTCTACACTTCAATTAATTAATAATTTAGAAAAAAAAAAAAAAACAATTTTTCTTGAGAAACAACCAGAAAGACAAAAAGAAGATCAACCTTCTCCACTCTCTGAGGGCAAATCCCTCCTCAGCTTCCATTTCCGTCGGAGGAGGCAAAATCGGACCGTCCGATCCACCAAACTCTTCATCGAACCCCTTCCTATTCTCCTCTGGTGCGAACTCTCCGCCGGCAACGTAGACAGGCGGATGCGACTCAAAAACGTCGTCTCCACCGGAAAAAGAGTCGAATTGTTGAGAGTTGTAGCCTACATAGCCAACGCCGTTGTCGTTGTCGAAAGGGTGAGTTGACTCGCGTTGAGGAACTGAGTCTTCGAACGAGTCGGAAGGAGAAGACATTCGTTTTTGTGCCTTTTTGTACGGACAATCGTAAAATTCTCTCGGGTCGTTAGCGATATGCAAGGCTGAGAAGGTCTACTGTGCGTGATATCAGGTGACAGCTTCGGCCTGGGTATCTCCATGGGCCGAATTATTGGCCTTACAGTACCTGTGTTTCGTGAGCTAATTTGGGCCTAAGGCCTAATAAGAATATAATCAAAGTTGATACTTCGTAGGACTTGCGTCCATTGTTGGCTTAAAAAAAAAGAGTGATATTTTTTTTGGGATTTTTTAAAAAATATCGAAAAAAATAAAAAATATTTTATTTTTATTGTTAAGAAAAAAAATTCAAAAATAATATATATTTAAAAATATTATTTGAAAAATACTGCATATCTAAAAATATTTTTTAAAAAATAAGACATATATAAAAAATATATTACATATATACTTAAACATATATTAAAAAACAGTAAAAATGAAAAAAAAAAAAAAAATTTAAAATTAATAAAAAAAGGTCAAAAAATAGTATATTTATGTAATATTTCCTATTTTTTTCTTATATTGCACAAGTAGTCATAGTATCAAAATATTCATTAAAATAAAGAATATTTATGCAAGAGTTCGTTTTTCTATCTTTACTTTGTGCTTTTCTTTTTATATAAATGTCCAAAGCTAAGATTATAAATAAATTTATTAATTTAAAATATAATACCATATTTTCAAATAATAAGATAAAATTAAAAAAATGAAAAATTTATGATATTTCAGATTAACCAATACATACATGATTAAGAAGGTATTAAAATTAGTAAATAAATAAAAAAAAAATTGTCATTTTTTACACAATGCAAAACACAAGTTTTCAAATTTTCTACAAGGTGTTTAATTGGTTTAGTTTTGTAAAATTACTTAGATGTTTAATAATTCAAATTAAAATTAATTAAGCTTCCTATTAGAGTTCAAAGCTGTAAGTTTATAACGTAAAAAAGATTAAATATACAGTTGTTTCATCATAAGGTCTAACTAAACTTGAAACCCATTACAAGGCTAAAAGATAATAATAAGTCAATATATTTCCCCCTTTTGCTTTATTACAAGGACATAGTCACATAGCACAATAGTTCAAAGCTATGATCTTCAACTCCCTGCTAGGAGGGATAACTAATATAAAACATAGAGCCTAAATATTGGTGCAATAGTTGCTTCATTATAATATTGTAAGTTCTTCAAACTACAGAAACAATCTGCTCTTTATTCTCAATCTTATCAGGTATTTCTTGCACTTTCTCCTCATCTACTTTAGTTTCTTTGTTCTCCGGTTTCTGGTTCAAATCTTTATCATAGCATTGAATGATCTCTGAGGCCCAAGCACGTAGTTGCTCGGTGGCTGCTTCATCTATTTTTAATATCAATATCAGTGTTATTAAATTTTAGTCTTTAAAATTGTGAAGTTTAATTGCAAGTATAATCAGAGTCTAATTAATAAAAAAAAAAAAATAGGCAATTAGTTTGGAAGTAAACAAAGTAGAACTAACCAAGTCTTGGGACAGTGTGACCTTGGGGATGCCTTATAATTAGAGGACTATCAAAGGCAGTAGCAAGATCTTCTGAAGGCAATTTTAACCAATCCTTGGCTCCTATAAAATGGACTGACTTGACCTTGATTGTGTCCTTATAGGCAATATCACATATACTCGGATCTCTAAACTTTGTCCCTGATATTGATATAAACAATTTCATAGGTGGATGTTCCTTCAATACTTTTCCCTGTATCACCAAATTATGGCTATCAATAATTAAAAAAAATTGCAATGATTGCCATACATATCTTGGCTGAGAATTTGAGGGCAGGGAAATTAAAGAGTAATACTAGGTATTACAAAGAGCAACAACTATGCCTTAATACAATACTCTTTCCGTTTCATAATAAATATCTTTTATTACATTGTTAAATTTTTATTACGTCGCTGCTATTCGTAATACCCAAATTTATTGGAAATTAAATTACCTGAAGTTGATAGCCAAGCAGCAGGGCTGAAAGTGTTGCACCCTGTAGGATGAAAAAAAAAAAATGAATTTGTTTTATGCAGTTATGAAGTTTGGGTGCAAAGAAAGAGCAAATGAAGAGAAGAAAGGAACATGCCTGAGAAAAGCCAAGCAAACCATCAAAAGGACCTTTACTTGTGATATATTCACACAAATAAGAAATGCATTCTTCCAGGTTTATATACTCTGTGAAGTCCTGATTTTTTACCCCATAAAATTACAATTAAAATTAAATTAATATAGCATACCCATTATTACATTATAGAAAAAATATATAAATAATTAAAAAAAAGGGGTTATATTATTTATACCTGGTTGTACTGGAACCACTCAAAATAGGGAGGTGGGAAGATGCCTTCAATGTCAGATTTGCCTCCAGCAGGGAAAATTCCATTTGGGAAATCCTTCATTAATTTTTTGTATATAAATTAATACAATGTATATATATAATTCATATTTAGTATTTAATTACATTTCATAATTAATATGTAAATAAGATTTTATATAATTGAATAAATATTTACAAGTATAAAAACAAAATAAAATATAACATAAATCTTTATTTTATGTTTCATTTTATTCTATTTAAGAATTAAAATTAAAATTAAATACTCATTTTGTTTACATTATAATTAAATATAGTCATAGTCATCTTGATCCCCTAAAAAAAAAAAAAATTCATTGGTACCAAATAGTCGCAAATTGTCATATTCAAATTAAAAAATTATTATTATTATAAAATTACAAAAATTATATAATTTAATTCGATAAATTATTAGATATGATGAAAATATAATTTTCTTATTTATATTAAAGTGAATTCATGTAAATGATTAAAATAAAAATACATTCATATGAATTCTTTTTATATGAATATAAAAAATATTTTTATATTTTATTTAATAATTTCTTGTTACTAAAAGTAAAAGTTAGAAATAACACATTAAGTTGTTTAAATATAATATATATATATATATATATGGTTTTTAATTTTTTAATTTTGAACCATAGATGGGCTTCTAAAGTAGAATTGGAGGTCTGTTATAGGCCCAAGTCTGTGGCCTATTTAGAACTATCCATTCCCAGCCCATATCTATCAGTATTATAATAAGAATATACATTTTTCTATTCCTAGTTATTATTTAAAAATTAATTATTTTCTACTCTAGTTAGTGATTGTATAATAAATTTTTTTAATACAATTATTATTTTTTTATATAATTTTTTTATTTGCACTGCAGCATCAAATTCGCTTTATTATTTTTTATAAAAAATTTAATTTTATTTTTTTTAAAAAAATTTATTTATTTAAATAAAAATTAAATTGCATATTAAAAATAATATTTAAATAAAAAATAATCTTAATATTTATTTTTAATAATAATTAAACATATTAATAATTAATAATAATTTTATTAAATATTTAATAAAAATTAATAATTAATTAATAACTGTTATGGATCAACAATTGCTCTGAATGATTAAATAAAATATGATTTTATTATTATAAATGAATATTTATATAGTTTTTAATAATTTAAATTGAAAAAAAAAAAATTAAAAACAAGAGATGTAAAAGAAACACACATACCAAGTCAAACTGGGCAAAAATAGAAGAATCCCATTTGCTAATTTGCTTTTGCAGAAAACTTCCACTGGTTCTAAATCCATGGAGGCAAAGTATCTTCATCTTCTTTTCATTTTGGAATCCCATAATTTCTCCCATATTTTGCTTAAATTTCCAGTGCAAAAACTAGGCTATATGTTGAGTTGTTATAAAGAAGAGTTTTATTGCTACCTAACCCAAAGTAAATGTCTCTACCAACCTGTTTTTGTGGTTTGGTTTCTTTGGTTGGTACTACACGTGCTATCTCTTTCTCAATTTTATTTATGACTTTCACCTGCAATTTTCAGTCTCATATTTCACTACCATATACGATGTTTCTTTTTCAAAGTTATTTTTCCCTTTCTACACAGGTATATGCATAATTTTTTAGAAAGAACATCACTCGTATTTATAAAAAAAATTGAAAATTTTAGAAAAAATATTATGAATTAAGAATTAAAAAATTAATTTTTTAAAATGAAAAGACTATTTTATTAATTTTAATAAATTTTAAAAATTGAATAATAAATTATCTTAAAAAAAATTAAAATTTAAATGGTCAAAAAAGAAAAATTAAAGAATATATAATTAAATAATATTTTATTAAAAACTAAAAAATTAATTTTTTAAAATAAAAGAATTATTTTATTAATTTTTAAAATTTTTACAACTAAATAATAATTTTATATTAAAAATTTTAAACAGTCATTGTACATACATAGATTTGTCTATGCTTTGACATATTAATTGGTTATAAATTGCACACAAAGTATATTTTCATGATGAATATATATTTTATTAATAATAGATTTATAATTAATTTTTCATGTAATACTACAAAAATATAAAATTAATTTATATTAATCAAATTTTAATTAATTGCCGATTATTTTTAATCCAATTGATTAATAATAATATTTTTAAATTAAGAGGTCTTATATTTAAACTCCGTTGAATTTAATTTTCTATTCATATTGAATTATAAATTTATTCTAATTTTATGTTTAATTATAATAATACTCGATTTTTCTATAGTTTGTATATAATATCTTTTGAAAAAATTAATTCATTAAAATAAAATTTATTATTATTATTTTTTATTGAGTTAGGTCCTTACGGCCCACTTAAAAGATTATATATATATATATATATATATATATATATATATATATATATATATATATTAATTTTTGTTAATTTGAGCATTTGATCCTTCTATTGCTAGCTACTGATAGCCATTGTTTAACTAATTGTGTATACATATCATGTCAATAATATCAATGAGTTTTAAATTTTTCTAATAATAAAATGATATTACATATTAACTTTTTTCATGTTAAAATCATTTTTTAGTTAAATTAAAAATAGATCATTAACATCGAATTCGAGATTAAAAAAAAACTCATCGGAAGAATTTGTGATTAAATCTAAGAATCAAACTTAAATAAAAATAATGAAATATTTTTATTAATCAAGTTAAACATCGAGTTGAAGTGAATTTTATTTTAATATTTTAAGAATCCAATTAAATGAAAAAAAAAATGTCTGGTAAACTATAAATTAAAAAAAAAAAAAAAAGAGGAAAGTTGAGGCCAAAACGGTGCCGTGGTGATTGGTGATAGCATAAACAGCTACGTGATGTTGAAGATTCACGGAAAATTTGAGCTTCTTCTTAATTCTGTTGCAGCTCCAATTTAACAACATACCAGAAGTTAATTTGTCTGCACAAATGACAGATATATTAATTATGGTAATTGTAATTTTATTCAATTAATTTACAATTAAGGTCAATGAATCGGCGTTATTGAGTTTAGGTACAGATTATTTGATTGAATAGTATTATATCTTCATTTGCAGCTTTTAGAAAAAATTAAATTTTTTTACTATATTTAGAAAAATTAAAAGCATTCTTACTCATAATCTTAACATTAATAGCATGAGATTGATGGGCTTTCTGCATATTTGTTTGTTGAATCATTGCCCATTTTCCCTCAATTTGTTTTGCATGTTAATTCATGTTCTTTGGTTACTTGCCTTCATGGGAGATTTTGATCCAATACACAGGCCAAATACAAACAAACAAAAGGCAATATTATTTTCTTTCTAGTTGACTTGTTTAGTGCTTTCTTAATCTAATTTTTCTGTCACTGTTACACAAAAAAAGGTTGATGAAAATGTTTACCAATTCTAACTTTATCATCTGTAGTAGTGGAATTTAAATGATGATCCAATTGGCTTTGTTTTGTCTTCATCTTTGATTGCTGACAAATGCATTATTACAGCTATAGATTCGGTTCTGATAGCAAAATATATATACATAATACGTTTATAAATTAATATCGTTGAAATTTATAAATTTTATTAATTAATCGAATATTAATTTAACTATTAATTTAAATTAAATTTTAAAAAATTATTATATAATAAAAGTTATTAATTTTTAGAGGTTTTATTATAAATGATAAGAGATCGTATAAATCATAATTATAAGTGTGAGTAATTTTTTTACCATTCATTAATTTTATATTTAAGTTCTTGTTTGTTTTCATGTTATACCATGTTTAGTAGGAGCCCTCTCACCATGAGTAATTGTTCATATATTGTAGACAAGAATTAGCTATTTTTTTTTTTTTTTTAATTATAAGTGAATCTACATTGGTCTTGATGACATGTTTGCATGAATTAATAAATATCATGAAACTACTAAACTTAAAATTTCTCATATGATTTTGAAGGTGCGAGGAAATAGATATATTTAGAGAGGAAGAGAAAACGTTCTCATCATTATGATGGTCAATTACTGCTTGCGAGGAAAAAAAAATAATCGAAAAATTAATAAGACTCGTGAGTTTATCTTACATAATTTTCAGTTTTGTTTGTTAAGTTAGAAGCTGTTTTTGTCCTTTTATTTTTATGCCTTGTCCTTTTTGACTGTTTTATATGATTCCTTGTTGACAAATGGGTGGTGCATGATAAATTGACCCATCATTAGTTAATCTTATGCAATGAAGTGTCAACCAATTGTCAGTTTATCACTTTGATAGCTTTCAAAACTTGCACTTCTTTTTTCACCTTCACTAGATGAGCATGGAGTTGGGATACTTTTTGTCATTTTTCAGCATCTATGTCCCCATTTCTTTCTTGTGCCTTGGTGACATGACTGAATGTGCATTTAGCAGGAAGAGACAGATCAGTTAGCTTTGCTAGAATTCAATATGTCCCCATTTCTTTCTTGTGCTTTGGTGACATGACTGAATGTGCATTTAGCAGGAAGAGACAGATCAGTTAGCTTTGCTAAAATTCAAAGTCTTGATCACCCATGACCCCCTTAGAGCTATGAGCTGTCACATACAAAAGGAAGAGGTAGAAAAGAAATAAAAAGTTTTAATTGATTTGTAAGTAAAAAAGAGTAGAAAATAAAGGATAATATTTTTAGCTAAGTAGTTAACTATATGCAGGAATCTAGGAGGTTGTTATGGATTAGTTGCCAACTAAGCAATACAGCTGTATACTTGTAACTGACTAATTGATGTAATAGGAAGTATAAAACTTGTAACCAGATCCATAGAGCATTCATTCAGAAAAGTTAATATAAAATCAGTCTCTTCTTCTAAAATTCTCTTCTCTTTCTAAATTCTTCTCTCCCTCTCTAAAATTCTCTCTTTCTCTTCCCAAAATTCCTATGTTCTTCTTTGTTTGTTCTTTAAAACCCTAATTCTCTCGATAACTAAACTATCAAACTTGACATTTGGTATCAGAGCTTCTACATGTGGGAGATTCACTTTGAATTTAACCTTTAGAAGCAGTGCACATCATGACCAAATCTGTGGTTATAAGCAGTGAAGGAGTTCGAGTGGCTGAAACAGAGGAACAACTTTGAGCCCTGCAGGAAACCACATTAAAAAATATGGCAAAATTCCAAGATTTCAAAGATAAGAGCACAAAAATGTTTGATGGGTTGATGGCCTTCATGAGTAGGTTAGCCTTAGAAAAAGGAAAAGAAGTAGTCAACATCAATGAAGGGGGAGAATCAAGGAGTAACAAAAACCCTGTCAATGGAGAAAGAGGCTTACTGCCAAACCCTCCTGGGGGTTGGATAGGCAGTACCAATGCTACTGCAACTCAGTTTCAGATAGATCATCCAGACCTAAGAACTACCACAGTTCATTTTCGAGGTAAAAATTCTTTTTGTCCTAAAGTGAATTTGTTAACCTTTGATGGAGTAGAACCAAAAGTCTGGTTAAAGAAGTGTGTTAAATATTTTAACATATACCAGGTTCCTGAGGAGCAAAGAATAGGGTTAGCAAGTTTATATCTGATAGGCTCTTAGGATGAATTTGAAAGAGCTATGTGTGAAAGATTTGGGGAGGATGAGATGGATGATATTGTAGAGGAGTTTATGAGACTTAAACAAGAAGGAACAGTAGAAGAATACCTAGACAGATTTGAGGATTTGAGAATAGGCTCGAAGGTATATGCCTGAGCTTAGAGAAACTTATTTCTTGTCTGGGTTTATGGAGGGATTAAAGGAAGAAATCAGATTGATAGTACGAATGCTGAAACCTAATTCTATTGCAAAAGCAGTGGAAATAGCTAGGTTGCAGGAAAGAATCCTTAACAAAAATCCTAAAAGTCTCCAAACAAGCCACTGGAATCCAAAACCAGCATATAATCCAACCAGAACCTACTCTTATACTACCTCAAATACTCCTATTAAACCTACCTCTCTTGTTCCTTATTCATCTGGACCACCAAATCTGACCTATATCCCTAAACCAAATAACATTACTCAGAAACCACTATAAACTATCAACAGTAGTAACAACCACCTTGTAAACTCAACCAAAAATACCAATTTTACTCCAAGATCCTTTCCACCACCACCTACATTTAACAGAAATCTGACCAGGAATTGCTACAAATGTGGGGATAGGTATTTCCCTGGACATCAATGTCAACCTAAAACCCTAGCAGCCTTAGTTTCTGGAGTAGAGCCAGAAATGGAAACAAGTAATAAAGATCAGGAGGTGATGGAAGAAGAAGGGGTGATAGTAGAAGAGTTGGAGTTATCTATGCATGCCATTGAGGGAAGTCAAGGAGCTGAAATAGTAAGGATTTTAGGAAACTATCAAAACAGGCAATTAGTAATTCTGATAGACAGTGGGAGTACTAATAGCTTTTTAGATCAGAGAATAGCTGGAGAACTAAAACTGGTTGTAATCAAGATACCTGCAACCTCAATTAAAGTTGCTGATGGAAGAAGTCTACTTTGTGAACACCAACGCCAAGCCTTTCAGTGGAAGATGCAAGATCATAAATTCTCTTTTGATTTGAGGGTTTTGGAGCTTGGGACATAATCCTTGGTGTAGATTGGTTAAGGAGTTTCAATCCCATCCCGTTTAACTTTGATGAACCTAGCATTTCCTTTCACCTAAATGGCAAACAAGTGACTCCTAAGGGAATGACTCAGGATAGCAGTTGGAAGGAAACCAATAGCATCTTGAAAAGGAAGGTGCAGGATTTCCAGACTCCATTATTTTGCATATGCAACATTGAATCCACAGTCACCTCAATTCCTTGCAAAACCATAACAACCCCTAACCTTTGTTACATTGATATCACAGTAAGTTTTCACCCTTGCAACCCTTGTAACATGGAGATCCTAGCAAACCTCAATCCCTGCAACTTATACAACATTACAACCACAAGAAAACCCGCTCTATCAATTGAACTTGGACCACACTAAACCAATACAGACCTGGATATTTTATTAGACACTTACAAGGATGTCTTCCTTGAACCCAAACATCTCCCACCTTTTAGGAGCCATAATCATTCAGTTCCCTTATTGCCTAATACTCAACCTATTAATATAAGACCTTATCGATATCCCCACTTTCAAAAACAAGAAATTGAAAAACTAGTTACTGAAATGCTACATATCTCTATAATTCAGCCAAGCACCAGCCCATTTTCATCACCTGTGTTACTAGTTAAAAAAAAAGATGGAAGTTGGAGGTTTTGTATAGACTATAGGAGACTCAATGATGCAACTATTAAGGATAGATTTCCAATACCCATTATTGAAGACTTGTTGGATGAATTACATGGAGCACAACTTTTCTCCAAACTAGATTTAAGAGTTGGTTACCACTAGATTAGGATGCAGCCTGATGACATTCCTAAGATAGCCTTTAGGACACATCAATGGCACTATGAATTTACTGTTATGCCCTTTGGGCTAACCAATGCTCTTGCTACCTTCCAAGCCTTTATGAACACCATCTTTCAGCCCCATCTTAGGAAGTTTGTCATAGTAATTTTTTGATGACATTTTAGTATATAGCCACACCTTAGAAGAGCACCTACAACACTTAGCCATTGTACTTCAAACCTTAAGGGACCAAACCCTATTTGCCAAATTGTCTAAATGCACTTTTGCCCAACCATAAATAGAATAATTAGGCCATATAATTTTAGGCAATGGTGTAGCCATTGACCTTAAAAAGATTAAAGCAATGCAGGAGTGGCCTGTCCCTACAACAGTGAAGGAGTTAAGGGCATTTTTAGGGCTGACAGGCTATTATAGGAAATTCATCTATCACTATGGCATCCTCAACAAACCTCTTACTGATCTTCTTAAAAAAGAGGCCTTTAAGTGGAATCTAGCATCTCAGCAGGCATTTCAAGACCTTAAGGAAAGGATGACTCTGGCACCTATCTTGGCTTTGCCTAATTTCACTTTGCCTTTTACAATTGAAACAAATGCCAACAATTAGGGTATGGGAGCAGTGCTGCAGCAACAAGTACACCATATAGCATCTATTTCATAAGCCTTTGGCCTAGGAACAGATCTCTATCAGTTTATGAGAAGGAATTGTTGGCTATTACCTATGCAGTCACTAAATGGAGGCACTATCTAGAGCAAGGTGAGTTTTTCATCAAAACCGACCATAAAAGCATCAAGTATTTGCTAGAATAGAGGCTGCACACTAACCTACAACAGAAGGGGATATCTAAATTACTTAGGTTAGATTACACGATTTTATATAGGAAGGGAGTAGATAATAAAATGGTTCATGCATTGTCAAGAAGGGATTATAATTCTGAGCAAGCTAGCAGCAATAATTACTCTCTGCACTCCCAGATTCTTCCTACCTCGATGAACCATATAATTAACACTTATGACTATGATGGCAAGGCTATTGAATTACTGCAATACTTGGCAGTATATAAAGACTTTCAACCTGGATTTTAGCTAAAAAAATGGAGTTTTAATGTACAAGGATAGATTGTACATTGGCAACACTACCTCACTCAAGCAGCAGTTAATTCAAACCTACCATAGTTGTGTCCTTGGGGGCCATTATGGAATTCAAGTAACCTATGCCAGGTTACAAAACACTTCTTCTAGCCTGGAATGTTGAAGGAAGTTAAGGAGTGGATTCAAAGGTGTGATGTGTGTGCAAAATGCAACCTGAGCATTGTGGATATCCTGGTCTTCTACAGCCCTTACCCATCCCATCTCAGGCTTGGCAACATATCTCCATGGACTTTATTAAACAACTACCTAAATCTAAAGGGAAGGATACCATTTCTAGTGGTGGTTTGCAGACTCATAAAGTATGCTCACTTTTAGCCCTTAGCACATCCTTTCACAGCCACAACAGTAGCCAAGTTGTTCCTCACTGAGATTTTTAAACTCCATGGAGTTTCACAGTCAATTGTTTTAGACAGAGACAAGATATTTACAAGTGTGTTTTGGAGAGAACTCTATAATTTGTTAGGCATAACAATGAATTACAACACTGCATATCACCCACAGTCTGATGGCTAGTTAGAGAGGGTAAATGTCACGACCCGCTCTCGCGAGCCGAATCGCGATGGTCCTAGGGCACGGGAGATGCCAATGGCGACCGGCACCCGTAGAACCCATCAATCTCATACTATACAATCACTCATAATATCGCAGCGGAAAATATAACTTACCCAATCTTTGTAGCGGAAACCCATCATCAATCACATAACAATATATCTATCCATACACTCACATCACATATCACTATACAATCTGTTACTCTGTCATTCATTCTATAGCTTCTATAATCTTATATATTTATACTTCAAAATGTCTCATACACTTACATAAATAATTCGTCTATACCATTATATAATACCCATGGAGCATCTAATACACATATATAAAAATATAGTGTTTGATTAATTACACTATCTTTATCAGACTGCAGAATTCCTTTAAGAAACAAAACCAGGAATCTTCCTCCTACTTTACACCTGCAGAGGGTAAACAGTGAGAGGGTGAGTATATAAGATACTCAGTGAATCTATATGCATCACCAATAAAAGTGAGATTTACAGAGGAACCAATGATATCAAATGCTTAGTATAACCAATTTATAGAAGCATTTACAGTAGATGACAGAATAGATCAATAAGGATATCAAAGGTTCAATACCATAGAGAAAAACAGATAAAGGGTTGGATTCTATAAAATTATACAATCTCCAGTAGCAATCAATCTGGATTATATGCGAACTATATGCACACATACAATCTCTTGTATAGACTACATGCGAACTATATGTGCACATAAAGTCTCCTGTAGCAATATCTGTATCATAAGACGGATCAGATCTTATGGCTAGGTCCATAACCCTTTTCCTAGCTAGGGTATCAGTAATACAATGTGCACAAGGTTGACAGTATTTTCCCGCTACCCTGTCGAACTGGTAGCTCTGTTATATCACATAAGGTCAACATAAGAAGCAAAATTATCAATGGACACCATTATACCGCAATGGTATCCTCAATTTCAACAAACTCAATATCAATCAATCAATTGCAATTAGGTAACAAGAGCTCATTAGAATCAATTAATGAGCCTAAAATAAATAAAACATCAATAATAATCAATGAAATGATGACTAAAGGTCTAACGACCAAAAATGGGAAAAAACATATTTTGGTCATTTGTGGTCAAAAAGTTGACGCAATTGGCATGCCATTGTCGCTGGCGACGGTGGCATTCAATTGGTTGGCCTACGGATTTTTCGGCATAGTTTCGGCGCAATATCGACATTGCCCCAATTATCAATAAACATACAAATGGAAGCAATTC
>CANXYC010273531.1:0-41879 GCA_948193065.1 Aleurites moluccanus | reverse complement strand
CTGTTGCCCACTTGACAACCAAGGAGGGGCTGGAATTGTATTGCTGATAAAAAAGTTATTGTCTTTGGTCAATGACAGTGCTTTCTATCTTAAGTGAATCAGATACATGGAACGCTAAACAGAATATTGACAGGATATCTAAGCATGGGTATTTCTAAACTGGTTCGAGTCCTTTACAAGATTAAAGTTACTTCTCATTGCCTTTCACCTTCTTCAAGACGCAGGCCAAATCTAAACCCTTAGGAGCAAGCAATTACAGAAAATATTAATCTTTCATTTCCTATCCAACCAAAATTCTTAATAAAAGGGAGAAAATGTGAGGGTTTCACCAACCCTTTCACTTACAGTAAAAAGTAATAAATATAAATACAACAGGTTAACTCTTTGATGAAGTTACTTCTGCTTGTCTAATGTGCTGTTTATGGATGGGAGAGCTTTAGGGGACAAGTGAAAAACTAGCTTGAAGGTTATATTGTCAGTTTTCAAAGTCCTTTTATCTAGTCATTCATGCACACTTTATTCTCTAATATCTGTTCGTTCCAGAACTTTTTTATGTCTCAAGTTTCTTTCATGTTCTGTTTTGGTGCTACCCTTGTAAATTGCAATACCATGACCTGTGAATTTTGTTCAATATTAATCATCCATTCTTACACAAGCACAATGCATATTCATTTGTTTAAAGTTTAGTTATTTATATCTCTATTTCTTTTTGGATTTAAAATTTTTATTAGTTGAATTAAGAATAAATCTTATTAAAGTGGGATTTCCATATTACTAATTTAATTAATACTCCTATAGCCATGTATCCGCATCTAACAGGTGAGCATATTTCAGTTGCATTTCTGAGGTGTCTTTATGGGGACCATATTTCAAGTGCTTGTTATCCACCAATTGGCTTGTTAAATGTTATTGTTTTTTTAGGATCTTTTACATGTTTTTTTTCCTTATATTTCCTGAAAGAAAAATCAATGAAGCGTGACAGAATCCATACATGTAATTAAGTGCTGCCACCCACATACACCCAGGTGATACTGTCATCCCATTATTACACTTCCGAAGAATTTTACATTTTTGGGGATGGATTCACAAATGATAGTGCACAATGGTGGCTGCCATTGTGGGAGAGTGAGATGGCGAGTCCAAGCACCGAGTAGTGTTGTAGCTTGGAAGTGCAACTGTTCTGATTGTTCCATGAGGGGAAACATCCATTTCATTATCCCTTCTCAAAAGTTTGAGCTTTTGGGGGATTCAAAAGATTACCTTACGACTTACACTTTTGGTACACATGCAGCAAAGCATATATTCTGCAAGGTCTGTGGCATAACTTCGTTTTATATTCCACGATCAAATCCAGATGGAGTTGCTATTACATTCAGATGTGTGGATCCAGGAACACTCACCCATGTTGAAATTAAGCATTATGATGGTAAAAACTGGGAAAGCTCATACAATCAATCAGGTATTGCTTCATGTTCAAAGACATTAATAGAGGGGCCACTTGCAGGTAGCTAACATAGGCATTATGTGAAACTTATAGGGTATTGATGTTGCACCAGATTTATTGCCAACATAAAATAACTGCTTGTTCCAAAGGGAGTATGAGATAGGACTTGGGATTAATGTAGGATTTTGTTCACTATTAAGATAAACTTGTTGCTACTAGCATAGTACTTTCTAATTTATATTCTGGTGCCTTTAGCTTCAGATTTTCAAAAATGGCAAAACTGATCTTCAATGGAATTTGGGTGAATCATGCTTGAGAGCAAGTACATGTGTCTTCTTTATCTCGTACTGCTGAATAAAAAATGAAAATAATGGAGGTACTTTTGAATCATGTATCCTTGATTGTTCAACTTTTCTTGTGCTTATAATTTTTGTTTTCTAATATTGTTGTGACAGTGGAAGGAAATTTAGCATGGAAATATTGTCGATTACTATAGTTTGACTAATCAACATAAATCATTGATCAAGTGTGCTCGACTTTTAATTCGAAGTACACTTGAATCAAGTGAAAGATTTTGGTTCAATTCCTGAACATTTGTATGCATATGAGCAAGTGCTTCCGCAATCATTTTCTATCTATATTTATGATATTTAAGATTAATGATAGAAATTAAATATCTTATTTTCACTCTTTATATATATATATATATATATATATATATATATATATATATATATATATATATATTCCTCGATTCAAAAATATAATTTTATTTTCCTTTTTTTTATGCTCCACATTATAGTTGACTTTACTTTTTTAGATGTTAGTTTAATAGATAATTATTAAATATACTCTTCATTAATTCACGTTAATATTATCAGATATATAATTATATTTTTATTTTTTCTATATTAAATTACAAATTTGATATAATACTCTTTTAGTATTTCGATGGGGTCATTTCATTGGTAGTTCCTGAAGTATTGACTGATGCACATTATCATCCTTGATCTTTAAAACGTAACACAAAAATCTTTAGACTTTTAATTTAGTTTCGTTGGCAGTCCTTATCCGTCCAAAACTATTGTTATTTCTATTTTAACCTCTCAAAATCCTATTCTTCTTTAAAAAAAAAATCTAAAACCCCTCTTTTTAGGTTATGATATCATTCAAGTGAGTTTTCTCTCTCTCTAATTAATCTGTTAAGAGGCGGAATTACAGAGAGTTACTCCTAAAGATTTTCAAAGGGTTTTTGTTTTATTTCTGATTTTTTTCAGCTTTTTATACTCGATGTGATAACGAGAGCTAGCAACAAGTCATAAAAGGGCCTTTGTTTTGTTTTCAAGGAAAAATCCTCAAATTTACTCTGTTTAAGAGTCAACTCTTCTAAATTTTTGAACAATTTATCTATAGAATTATTTAGAGAGTCTAAACGATCTATAATATAATTTAATAATCCTATTACTGAATTCTTGCTTACACCGTGATTTAGGTGATGACAATAAGGATAAGAGCAACTCGAAGAATTACTGGTCATCCAATCGTACAAAAGCACCGAGCATTTCTAAATAATGAAAATCATTAAATTCAAGTTCTTGGTCTAGAAAATTTTTAAGTTCAAAATATTTTCTATTAAGTTTTTCAAGTCTTTTAATCATTTGTATAGCAACAGGTAATTCTCTTATTTTTTGTTCATATAAGGCAAAGAAAGGATCTTGCAGTTTAAAACTGACACTCAACTCTTCCCTCCTAACTAGAGTTAAAGTTAGACCTCTAAGCCAATTGTTATTAGTAGATCGGGTGAAAAATATAAGCGTTTAATTATAAAATTAAAACATTTATAAAATATATACCTTTGTAGGCCGGGTTCACTAAGTTTCTGCAACAGTTTTAGCCCTTCTTTCAAGCTCGTCACCAGCAATATCTTTAGAGATATATGGAGGATACGACTTACTGCCATTTTTTGGTTAGGTCTTACTGCAACACTCCTGGATATCAGACTGTTTTGAAGGATGAAAGGTATATAGAAGCAAAATTATTATACAGATAAAGACTTGACAAAGATTGTTCTTAAATAAACTCTGTATTTAATTTCGCTTCCTTTTTCAATAAGTTGAAAAGGTATATATAGACTTTTTACAAACTAAGCTGGTGTCTGTATTACTATTTGCCATCTCAAAAGAAAAATAGTACAATAATTAAGATAGATAACTAGAATAGTATGTCAGCTTTACCATATTTCAAAACTAAATGGCCAGCTTTACCATATTTCAAAATTAAATGGACAGCTGGTGTGTCTAGTACTGTTGTCTAGCTGTATTCATTACAATAATTTAATAAAGACAAAGATTGCTTTAATTTTACACCTAAGAAGTCAATCTTTATCTGGGGATAAGTTCTTTTCATCGGGACCATAAATTTTAAAGCTACTTTGGCCTGTAGTGCTTTAATATTTGCAGTTATTTCTGAAAAACAATTCCTCGATTATCATGCTAAGGCTGACGTCATGGATAACATTTTTCGTCACTCTATATGTGAGTTACTGACTGAGACATCCATGTTTTCTCTTAGTTCTGCATAATCACTAGCCATTTCTTCTGCAACATGTTGCTCTTTGAACTGAGCAACCTTCTTTCAGACCTTCATGGTTTCAGGTTGGAAATCCAGACTTGGATCTAAATCCACTAATCTCATAAACAATTTTTGTGCTTCTTCTCGGCCCTTAATCATAGACAATACTCTTGTAATGGGAGTATATTGGGATCAGATTGTAACAAATATTTTACCATCTCTTAGAAAGATATAATTACTTGAATAAATTGTTTTCTTCAGGCTAACTTTGAATTTTTCAATTCTCACAGTTTGGATAATAATCTTGTTTTCTTTATACATAGTAAAATAAAAACTTAAGTTCTGATTATTAACCTTCTGTGGCTCAACAATTTCTTTAGCTATAACAGGACGGAGATCCCAAATTTGATAAGGATAATGAACAGTTCCATTCTCACCACAATTCATAATTGTGCTAATAATATAACTAGTAATTATTCTTGAGTTTGAACTCAAGAACTCTAAGGATTCCTGCAAAATCTTTGGAAGTGATTTACACAGATCTTTATCGTTTCTATTGATCTCGATAATTTCTGTCAGTCATGCATTTGTGTAGCAGAGACTATCTTTCGCCATTTCTGAGGAAATTCTCAGATTTAGACCTCCATATCCTTGCCAATGGATGTATGGGTGTAACATAGAACATTCTTTGAGAGAATGATCTATTGAGTCCACCTTCTTAATCTTTTTGGTGTAGGCCACTTCTGGCAGAATATATGAACTCATTTCATCAAGAAGTCTGTCACTCTCCATTACTAACTGAAGGAAATATTCTTCATCTTTTTTGCGGATTTCAAGTTGTTTTTTCTAAATATGAAATATATGAAACAACTTCAACTACAAAGTGTTGTAGTTGCTTAAAGTTTCTTTTGGCTAATCCTCCATGCAATCCAGAACACAACATAGATCCGTCTTTTGAAAGACCACAATCGTACTTAATGAAGTACCAGGCATTTTCATCTTTGCAGATGTTTGAAACCTCAGGGTTATCTACCCTCATGATCTTCATGAATGTCATTAGATTCATTTTTAGATTCTTCCATTATGACTTCCTTAGGAGATTGTTGGATTTTCTGTTTTTCGAATTCAGTTGTTCTAAAACAAGATCCTAATTTAAATCATCACAATCAGGATTCTCATCCTCAAAACTTTTTTCAGCTTTATCCTGTTTACGAGTTTGGTTTGGAATCTGTGAAGATTTATTGGCCTTTCCACTAGCCTTGTGTTTGTGATCTGTCAGATCACCAGAGTTTTTACAACTCTCCTCCTGTAAAAGAGTTTGATTTGGAACTTTTAAATGTTCACTGGCACTTTCAGAAGTCTTTTGGTTTAGAACTCTATATTTCTTGGCACTTTCACTAGCCTTTTGATTTGGAACCATTGAAGGTTCACCGGCATTTCCACTAACCTTCTTTAAGCCATCATGGCTGCCCTCCTGCGAAGGAGTTGGGCATTGCGACCTTCCCATAATGGCCTTTTCACCTTCATCCTTTTGATGAAGTTCTTCTCTGAATCTTTTTACTTGTTGAGGAGTAAGACCTAGTTTTTTGACTGTTTTTTCGTAAAAATTTTCAGGGACTCGCGCTTTTGGCGCTAGAGGATTTTTCTCTTTGTTTTTTTGAATCAAGGATTTCTCTTTGGGCTTTTCGTTAATTCTTTTTGGGCTAACCAATTCTTTTGAACTTGCTGGCTTCTTCTTAGAACACTTTGTAGAGATATGCCATTGAGATTTACATATTCAGCACATAACATCTTTTGATGCTAAAGTTTTTCTTTTCGTTCTTGAAGAACCATAGCTATCACTATTGGGATCTTTTTTTCCTTTTTCAACTTTCTTTGTGCATTGTTTTCGAGTGTGACCCTCTTTTTTACAGATCCAACATAGCTTGTTTTGGTAGCAAGGTCCATCTGTAAAATCAGACAATTAACGAGAAAGAGAATCAGCTATTACATTTTTATCAGAAGGAATATATTCAATATCAAACCTGTAATAGCTAAACCATTCTTGCAATTTTAAAAGTCTAGTTTGTCTAGCCTCTTTAAGATTCATATTCATAAATCCTTTTATATATGTTGAATATGTTCTAATTACGAACCTCTTAGGAGCCAGGAAGATGTAAAAGGCTTTTATATCATTTTTAACCGTTAAGACTTTCTTTTCATGGATTGGATAATTATTTTCGGATCCTTTAAAGGTTCCAGACTAATACTTACAGATTTTTTTTTGTTTTCTACCTTTGATTTTTAATACTGCTCTCCAGGATTTTTTTGAAGCATCTGCCTCTAGGACTAACTCATCTGCCTCTGATGGTAAATTAAGACAAGGCAAATTTTTCATTTTATCTTTTATTTGGATGACAGTTTGAGTGTCCTCATTATCCCAAAACCAAGAAATTTTATCAGATGTTTTCTTTGATATCCTTCCTAAGTCTTTGGAAAGGTTTTTTACAAACTTTCTAGCATAGTTAGCAAGTCCACAAAATCTTTGTACTTGCTTCCTATTTTCTAGTTCGTTAGGAAAGTTAATAAGTTTTTCAGAAATGTGACTTTGTAGCCTAATTTTTCCTTTTCAATTTTCATTCCTAAAAAAATTATATTTTCCTTAAACCATTCAATATTTCTTTCAGATAAAATCATACCTTCATGTTTGAAGATATCAGTCACTTGTTCAAGATGACTCATGTGTTCTTTTTCGTTGTTGCTAAAAACTAACACATCTTCTATATAGACCACGTAAAATTTTTTCAACACTTTAAATGCATTGTCCATTTTGCGCTGAAACACGCCTGGAGCATTTTTCAGGCCGAATGACATTACCAACTATTTATACATCCCTTGAGGTGCATTGAAGGCTGTTAGGGCTACAGATTCTTCTTCCATCTTTGCCTGCCAATAACCACTTTTTAGATCAAATTTAGAAAAGATAGAAGATTGTTTAAGACTTACCCTATCTATGACATCACCTGCTGTGGGGATTTTATAACTATCATCCTTTGTTGCTTTGTTTACCTGACGATAGTCTATAACCATTCGTGCCTTTCCTCGCACCTTTTCTGCATGGTTTATTACCATAAAGGCTGGACTAGAATGCGAACTATTACTATATCTAATAAAACATTTTTCAAGCAATTCAGGAATCTGCTTGTCAAATTCCTCTATCATCTCATTAGTATATGTTATATTTCTAGTTCTGATGATAGTGCTGAGATCTTTCAGCTCTAGTTTAGTAGTTATGTCATTTAGTACCCTATAACTTTAGCGGGTCTTCACTAAAATTATCAGCTAATTTTATAATAAACTTTTCCCACTTAGTCGCTTTCAACTGTGGATGTGTAATAGGTTTTTCTATCATACCTAGTGTTTTAAAACATAATTCTTTTGATTCTTGATCAAATAAATAATCTAGTCAAGTTTCACCACGATAGGCTCGCACTCTGAATGCTTGTTCACATAGTATAAATCCACACAACTCTGATATTTTAACTGGATAAAAATCAAATTTTAATTTGTTTTTAGGATTTGACAGAGATGTGATTTTTACACCTCCAATTGAGATGTAATTGTCGTCCTGCACAAAAGGTCTGTTTTCTTTTTGCCCTTTTAGGAAAATATTTCCTAAAATGATATATGCGTCAACATCAGGGAAGGTTAAGACTTTATCAATAGTAAACTTCTGTCCACTTATGATAACAGGAACTTGTTTTGCAAATTGTGTTACCAAGTTCACTCCTCCTCCTGCCATACGTAGTATCATAGACTGGGACAATAGTTTTCACCATTCATCAGGGAGTGCATTGGGTCTAGCACTAGTGATTGTTGCACCTGTGTCAACTAACGCATCCAAAGAGTAATCATAATAACCAGGAAATTTAAATGTTAAAGAGATATATGTACTCAAACCTAATTTTTCTGTACTGAATATTTTTGATGATGCCATGATATCAGGATATACCATCGTCCAAACATCCTCGAAAGAAATTGACCGTTGTTGAGAAATTTTTTGTATTTCTTTTACAACCTCAGGGATTAGTGTTAGATGCTTAATCATCCTTGCATTTTCCCTAATTTCTTCATCTTCATATACAGGTAAGCTTATAGTTCTATATCCTATAATGGTTCTACCATTTGAAGATAATGGTGTATCTTGTTCCTGGACTGGTGTCTTAGGAACTTTTCCTCTAATTACTGATGAAGTGAAATTACTTCTAGGTAATTGAGGAACATGATATGATCTTCTAGGAGGATCAAAAATCTTAAGATTTCTCATAGGTTCTTCTAGGTTTAAGATGATATTTCTACCTCTTTGTGTGATTTGAGAGGAACCTATTGATCATGATGTCTCTACTGGTTTTTGGAGAACCCAACTCCTAGGCCAGGATAACTCTAAAGTATTAATTTTTTTTTTATAGAACTGCCTATAGTTATCTGAACCCTCATCGAATAACTCTGTGATTTTAGAGATATTCCTCACTCCAGAATTAGTTGTATTTATCAGTCTAAAAATTATCTTAGTATGATATGCTAAATATTTAGCCTGAGAATTCATTCTGTTCATATTTATAGATTTAATCCTTAGTGATAAAGAATTACCCAAACACTTATCCTTTACTGACATCATATAGTTAGGATAAGTCTGGAACCAAACTAGACCATGTACCAGGTTAGTTTGGACCCCTGATATTAGCTGGTATTAGAACAAATTTCATCTTTTGTCTAGCACAGCTGCTATCACAGGGCTATCGGCTGGTAAATTGAACAGTGATATAAGTCATATATGGACAAGACCAATATGAATATATTGATATGTTCCCTTTGATTTAGTTAATAATTCTCTTATTTTTGGTAAATTAATCAAAGGGATGTCCAACGTTTCTAGTTCTATACTATAAACCTGAGCCGTGGATTCTGATTGGGAGATATCTACTATTGACATAAAACTGAATTTAGATTTGTTGTAAATAATATTGATATCTATCTTTGGGAGTTTCCATTCTAGGCAACTTTTGGACTAATCATCGTACTGAAAAAATTCTTCCTGTACCAGAAAAGTATCTAAAGAGATCATTTCTTCATCTATGGGTCCTTCTTCCATATTCATCATGAATACTTGGGTTGTCCAAAGATCAGATTCATCTATATCAGTTTCATATTCAGAAACTACTTCATAAACAGAATTTATTTCATAATCTATGTCAGAATATTCATCTTCTTCTATTGGTTCATAGACAAGACTCTCAGCTTCGAAGAAAATTCTTTTAAAATTTTCTTTTCATTTGTTTTTTTGTGGACATGCATTAAACCTAGGTTTATTAAACCTCTTTTTGTTGTTTCTATCATTTTTCGATATTCTTCATTTTCTATATCCTTTAAATTTTTTCTTTTTGGTATGATAAGAAGAACATCCTGCCTCATATATTTTTCCTATTCCTTTTTCATTTGTTGCAGTACACCCGTACCTACCAGGAACATATTCAATCTGAGAGCAATAACTTTTGTTTAGGTAAGGAAGACGTTTTACGTCTTGTCTTACTTGTAGTTCAGTACATGCCTTTCTCAAGGCATACCTAACTGTCTGTATCTTACCTCCTAATCCATCGACCACTTTTTCTTCATTTAGGAAGAGTTGATAGATATTTTTTGCTACCTCTGGCCATGGTTCTGAGAGCTTAGCAAAAAACAATGTTGACATGTAATTTTGAGCATTAAGATCAAGATTATAATAATACTTCTGGAATTCACATGCATAATTATCAAAATAATACATGTCACGTATCTGTAGTTTCATTAATGCCATTAAGGATTGTTCTCTTTCTAATTACTCAGTTGATATTGAAAACCCACAAAATTCTATTTTCAGGGCATCTACTATGATAGCTAGAACCTTATCTACGAGAACCACATTCCTAATTTCATTTCTAATAGAAGTTTGAACTACTAGCTGATCCCAAAATTTTTTAGCATTGCTAACTATGTTGGCTTTGCAAAGTTCGTAGGTGGCCTCAGTTGAGTAGCTACCTGCTCTAATTGTAAACCTGATCATGGTAATCCACTCATCTATTCTTTCAGAAGCATGCTTTTCACAGTCTAGATTCAGAAAAGTTGCTGGGGGTGATAACTAGCCTTAATGGATTATCCCTAGACTGAAATTCTGGTTTTGTTCTATGGGGATAATTTGGTTTATATTCTGTCATTTTTGTAGTAAGAAGCTCATTAAACGTTCTATAATCTAAATGTAAAGGAGTTTATTCTACCAGATCTAGAGATTTTCTAAATCTTCAGCTGCTTTGCTACTTTCTTGATTAACAGCTCTAATGTCAGGGTCAACAATATAAGAAACTATTTTGTTTTTCCTTAATTGCAAAATTTCTTTTTCAGAAAGAGTTTTTGAGGTCCCAATAGATTTTTTCAAAACTCTTTCTCGCTCAATTGTATCAAGCCAGTCATTCACCAATTTTCCTACTTCTTTTGCTAAAGCATTTCTTTATTCTGGTGAATTGCCTACGTTTCCTTTCACATGCAATTGCTCAAGGAGAAGGCTCACTTCATTATGAATATTGTGAAATGAAGTCAATCCTGAAGGATTAGAGCTGACACTTTCTTCTCTATTTTCTTTTTCCATATTTATCTGGAATTACTAGGTGTATTTTCAATTCTTTCTCGACTTTCTAAAAATGTTATCCAACTGTCTAGACCTGAAGAATTTTTTCAAAGAGCAAGAAAAAAATCAATTTTTCTGAAGTGCAATCTTTTCCAAATTAAATAATCCCTTTTTAGATTATTACTCTAACTAGAAGTTCTACAAGTCACTAAAGGAATATCTTGATCTAAAATGGCTAATTGATCAAATACATGATACTGTTCTTCTAGAAATTCAATTATATCTGATACACCACAATATTCATGGGCAATATTATTTTCTAAAGAAACATTTTTATAAATAGAATCAATTCTAATTAGTTCATCCCTATGCTTAATTCTTCTACAAATCCAAGAATATTCCTACTGTATCAAGGGATGATCTCTTTTTTTTGTAATCGAAAAGTGTTTTATACTGTTATACACTCTTTCAGGCACTAAAGAATTCCCTTTAAAAATTTCATTCATAAACTAGCAAATAAAATAAATTTTGGACCTAAATGAACTGAATTTTAAAAATCAGGGACCAAAATGTAATTAAATAGTTTATTTTCTGAAAAGGATTTTTATGTTTTGAAAATTAAAATTCAGCGATTTTATCGTTATAAATTAAAGTTAAAGGACCATAAAGTGCGTTAACCACAAGTTGAGGGACTATGAATGAAACTATCCCGTATTTCGATATAATAGTTTTTTTAAATTCAAATCTCAATAATTAGATGATGGATCATTGAATGCCAGATCAATATTATGATAGCCAATTAAGATGAACGATTTAATTATTGCAAATATTAGAAAATAAAAAAAAAATAAAAAATACATAATATGAGTATTTAAGATAAGAATATTATAAGAAATAATTAATATAATAAATTAAAAATAATTAAATTTTTTAATTTACGTGTAAAATGAAATAAAATTATTTTTTTTTAAGATCAAGGAAAAATATTTATATATGTTAAATTTTCTATATGATTAAATTTACCTTACACTTTACGTGTTTTTACAATGTATCATTATTTTTTTTGTCAATTCAACTTTAATTTTAAAACTTTGTTGCCACTATACTTCTAAGCTAAATTAATATATTCATATTTTTTTATATTAATTAAAAAAGCAAAATCAGATTAAGTTTGAACTCATGCAGGGGCGAAGGTATTAAGAGACCAGAGGGGGCCATGGCCACCATGTTTTTTCGTAATAAAAAATACTTAGAAATAGGATACCTATTCTGAGTTGACAAATATAAACATCTTAATAAGACAGAAAAAGTAGAAAAGTTTGTTGACATCAGCTTACAAGGTCTCCATTTTCAACTTTTTCAAACATCTTAATTAACTAATACCATAAAATATAACTTTGCCACCAAATAAGTTCAGTAGAGGTTTCTGTTTCTTTAATATTTCTTCCTTACCTTTTTTATTTTATTTTATTTAATATTTGATATATTCGCTCTTTATATTAAAATGAATTTTCTATTTCTCACCAATTCTCTTATTTTGTACTTAAAAAAAAAAAATATTATTATAGTTATTACAAATTTAATTATAGATAAATTTTGTGATTTGAAAAAAAAAAGTTCGTATATCACTTTAGTTGATTGAATATTTTTATTTTTTTTTGTCTTTTTTGACTCCTTCCGATATATGATGAACTCATAAGTGGTTGAGTTTGGATCTAATAAAAATAAGTTGGTTTTATATAAAATGAATTTCAAATTTTTTCCTACTTATAAATCCATATTTATATGGATTTATGCACATAAATAACATTCACAACTCATGAAATAGGGTCTTATTTAAAGAAGTTTGGGGTTGGTGTTATACATTAGCAAGTTGTGTTAAAGAGTTTAACTGAACAATGAATCAATTTCACTGCTTAGAGCATTTGATGTTTTTAACCAAGGTCTTGATAAATCAACAATGGACAGTGTCTTGGCTAAGAGTGGTTATGATTATCACCGCGACAACAATTGGGTAGAATCTGCTGCAAAAAGAAACTTTGAGGAAAAACCTACCCTAAAAGCTAGAAAGAAATTTAAACTCTCAGCCTTAAGCTTTAATGGAAATTTGAGTAATCATTAAATCAAAATCTGAATAATAAATTGAAGAATTTTATATAGCACACTAATGGGCCCTAGGCCTCATCCAGGAGGATGTGTAAGGCTTTGTGTTTGGACTTGTTGAGGATTCTATGGGTTTGATCCTGCAACATGAGCGCATGAAATATTAGAGCACAAGCCAAATTTGATATTAAAGTAAGTGATTTGTGCATTTGTAGAGGTTATCTTTTTTAAAGGAGATATATCTCCTAGTAAGAGAAATTATTGATAGTTTTTGAAGGAAGTTACTTGTGGTAGTTGAGAATTTGAGATCTTGGTTTAAATATTTTAGAGTTTGTAGGGTAGAGTGTCTGATGTGGCAAGGACTATCAAAAGAAGAGTGATTAAGGTACTTGAAAAACTTGAGGGAAACTTGTAAAAAGTTTCGAGATAAAAACAATTGATGAAGGCATATAGAAGTGAGAAAGATAAAAGTTAAAGTACATTGACTTTTCATAAAAGGTCTTCTGGAGAATAAACTAGCTTGTTGGACATTTAACCAGCAAAATTGTAAGAATGCCTTAGTTAAAATGGTAATAAAAGGAGAATTATCTTTTAAATTTGTAGAGAGGGGAGTTTTAAGGAATTTGTGGAAACTATCGTCCACAATTTGTGATTCCTTCTAGGTTTATAGGAGCTAGAGATAGTTTTAAACTTTTTGTTTATAAAATGAAATCTTTCATTACCATTTAGTGTCAAAGAGTTTCTTTGATAATAAACACATGGACAAGTATTCTTTCATTACCATTTAGTGTCAAAGAGTTTCTTTGATAATAAACACATGGACAAGTATTCAAAAAGTGTCCTATTTGTACTTGAGTGAACATTTCATTAACAATGATTGGAATTTGCACAAAAAATATTGAATTTTGTGTCATAAGGGAGTGAACAGAAGAAATGCAATTGACTTCTGCATGAAAGATATGGAGATAAGTAAGGCTATTTACATTACTATAGATAATGCATCTTCAAATGACACTATTGTCCAACGGTAAAAAAAAAAAAAAAACTAATGAAAAAGGATACATTTGTTTTGGAAGGGGAAGCATTCCACATGAGGTGTTATGCTCACAACTCATCCATTAATTAGTTATGAAAAATGGGCTTAAGTCTGTTATGATAACCAGTGGTAGAATTATGGATGTCCTAAAGAACATTAGGAATAGCCCCCCAAATCTGTGACATATTTAAGAAGTATTATGAGCAAACCAAACTCACAAGTAAAGCTTCTTTATCCTTAAATTATCCACCTATCAAATGTTGGAAACTACTTTGGGGTATCAACAAGCCTTTGATAAGTTGAAGGATTTATATCCTAAGTTCACAGTTGATTTTGGGATGAGATGCCAAATAAAGTGGACCGAAGAATGCAAAAAGGGTAACTATATTTCTAAAAATAATTTATGATACAAACAAGATTTCTGGTTATTTGTACTGTACCTCTAACTTTTATTTTACCTGCAATTATCAAAATATTAAGTGATTTATAATTGTGTGAGGCCTCTAATGATTCTGCTCTTTATATTACAGGCAAACACAAGAAAACAAAATTTGACAAATATCGGGACAGTCGTAATAAAATGAATGTATTTCTCTTCATAGGAGTGGTACTAGACCCTAGGTATAATTTGAAAATCTAACGGTTAAGTACACTGGCTATTATGGTGAGAATGAGGTAGAAAATATGATTAAATAGAGTGAAAAAAGTTGTCAATGATATGATGGAGAAGTATAAGTTAGGAAATGAGCAGATTGCCTCTAGCAAAACTACAAGCATAACAATATCTTCAAATCAGACTAAAGTTCAAGAAGCAGAAGAGGAAATCGATAAATATTTCCTTGAAATTGAGAGAGCATAATATGGCATTTCAATATGACTTAGATAGATATTTGGAGGAGCAGTTACCCTTGACTTCAACCTGCTAACATGGTGGAAAATCAATGTAGTAACGTACCCTGTATTGGCTAAGGCTGCTAGGGATATGTTGACTATACAATGTTCAACTGTGTTAAGTAAATCTGCCTTCAGTACTGGTGGGAGGATATTAGACCAATTTAGGAGTTTTTTTTACACGTAAAACTGTTGAAGTACTGATTTGTTGCCAAAACTGATTAAGAACCAATTCTCAACCTATTATGCTTGAAGAAACTTTGGCAAATCTTGAAAACTTTGAGTCAGAAATATAATTTTAAAACTTAAAAATTAAAAAATTCTTTAGAATTTGCACATTATACAAATTAACTTGTATCATTGAAATTGTAGGTGCATTACAAGAGCCATAAATAATTGAGATTGTGATTCCAAGAACCTTGGTGGTTTGTTAAATGCAACTTAGATAACTTTTCTTTCTTGTTATTTTTATTGCCAAATTTGTAAATTAATATTTTTTTGCATAATCTAATTCTTAAATGCATATTCAATTTTGCACTACTTGAATTTTGAATGTAAAGCTATCAATTATATAACTTGTTTGTTGAATGTTGATTCTGAATTTCATTCTATATATGCATGTATATATTAATTGATTAATTTTGACCTGCATTGCTGCCAGAAGTGCGATCATGAATGTGCATGAACTTTCTTAAGCTTGTATTATAAAACAAATGGAAATATAACTAATGAACTCAATTGTACGAGCTCTTTGATATCTTGTAAATTATATACTGTTGATATTATAAGACATACCCAAATGGCACAGCTGATAGCTCATATCCAGCTCACGCATAGCTACATATCCAGCTGTATTTATTTTATTAACAAACAGTTTTTTAGTTTGTTAGAGATATTGTTAGCTTTCCCGCTCGTCTTCATGTGTATATATATACTGTACATCTCTAAATGAATGATGCAGTATTCATTCACTAAATTGCAGTATTTTTTTATTTTGTTCATGCTGTCAGCTGTGCCATTTGGGTATATCTTATAATATCAACATATACCACACTTTGAAATTTCATTTTCTGAAGTTTCATTGTTGTAGAAATATGATGCATCTTTCTATATGCTCAAGGCTTAACTATATTACATTGTTGATTTCTTGATTCTTGCTTGTTACTTACTAAGTTGTAGCTACTGGCCTACTGCTATCTGCTAGTGCATCCCTGATATTACGTAATGCTTAGTGGTGCAACTGCTAGCTGCTTCAGTTGAGTCATGAGTGGGTGCTTATGAGTTGTGAGTTGAGATGTGACTGGTCTATTGCTGTGTCTTGTGACTGTGAGGCTGCCAGCTTACCACTCTAATCTGCCAATGCAAAAGTGAAATTTGCCTTTTCTTTCTTCTTCTTTGGTTTGCAGCTACAAACTGTAAAGTTTAAATTTGAGGTATATTCTTGGACAATTTTCCTGATTTTTATTGATGTTGGCCTAGGATTTTTATGAACTGTGTACTGATAATAGTGTTATATATTTGGAAGTTGGATTGAAACTTCAGGCTCTGAGTTTTATTGTGTACTAGCAAGTAAGAACTGTAATTTGAGGTATTTTTTATTCTGACTTGTAATGTCAAATTTATAATGTTTTTAATAATTTGTATTAGGTATTGTATAAGAAGTTAATGCATTTTAGAGGTAATTCTATCAATGTTTGTTGCATTTTATGTTTCTAAATATCCAAATATTTGAAATCCCTGAATTGAATTATCTCCAACTATTAGGCCGAAACCTTGAGTTGTAGGGTTTATAAAAAAGGAAATGGTTTCATATTTTATTTTCATTTTCAATTTTTTTTTTTTAATTTTTCCATTTGGTTTCGGTTTTGTGTGTATAAACCGATGGTTATGATTAACCGATCAATATTTTTAATATGTATATGAAGAGTAACTCAATAACGATGATCGAGTATACTACTTCAATAAGTTTAAATGAAGTAATTAGTCTCTGTGTTTGAATCGGTTAATAACTGCTGTTGTATGCATTTTAGTATTCTTTATCTATTGTATTATTTAGAAGTTTAAACTATACTACTTAGTTTATTAATATAAATTAACTAGTTTTACAAGTGTAATTCTATTTTTAAGATGACAAAAATTCAAATTCAAATTTTATTAGTTAAAAGATCGAAAAATTAGTTAATCAATGCAATAACACATATTAACCAATTAGCAAATAATCGGCAAAAATAATTTGATTTCAATTTTAAAAATATAAAATCTTATATGATCAATTTGGTTTAAAATATAGGTTAATGGTTCAATTAACTATAACAATGAGCATCCTTATTGAACCATATTAAATTATTGGGGTAATTTAATATAAATATTTTTTCTAAACAAATCGAGACTCGTTCTTCAATAATTACATCACCGAAATCTTGATTTAGTATAGAAATTTTCAAATATTTAGCTTTATGTGAATCATGCTCACCCCTACATATGAGAAAAACAATTCTATTTTTATATTTATTATTAAGTTTGGGAAATTACTAGAAAGCTACGATATAGCAACGGGATTTTTCAATGGTAAATCTAGTAAATTCATCGCTATTTATAAATAACAATAGAACAAGGACAAATTAATTTTATCATTGTGTTCCTCATTGCTAATTTTAGCGACAGAGAAATCCGTCATTAAACGTGTATAAAATATTATAAAAACCCATCGTTGTTATTCAGTCATTATTTTTTAAAAAATATTTTTATAATTTATTTAAGGGATAATACACTTTAGTTCTTAGAATTTAACTTAATTAATATTTACATCCCTATTTTTTGAAAAACTGATATTTTAATCCTTATAATTTGATTTCCACAATCTTTTGAGTGCTTTCATTTTTTTTTTCACCTTTTCCGTTTACAAATTAAAAAAAATTAAAAAAAGCTAAAAAATAAAAAAATAATTTAAAATATAAAAATACTCTCACCTTGCTGACTTAGAGCCACCATTTTGACTTTGTGATGAATGACCATAAATGGCCATCATCAAGATCAGCCATAAATAGAAGGCAAAAATGCATCCTGAGATCCCTGAATTTTACCCTTTTTTGTTATTGAGTCCCTAACTTTGTTTTTAAATTGATTGAGTCCTCCAACTATTAATTTGTAACTTATTGAAGGCTTTTTTAACTGTGGTTGATGAAAGTACCTTACACGTGTGAAGAGTTTAAAAATGCAATGGTACTGCTGACTAGGAAAATAAAAAAAAAATAAAGCCTAAACGACATCGTAGACTCATACCCAATATCACACCTTGTTTCTCAACCTCACCTACTATTTCTTCCTCTTTCTAGGTTTTTCTATTTCAATTCTCTTTCTTTTCTTTGGCTTCCATTTCTCCTCTCTCTCAAATCCCATCTATTTTCTTTCCACACTTTTTGCTTCCTTTCTTTCTCCTCCGCTGTCATCTCTAACTCCAACATTGTCATATGCCATCGGGGACCTAAGTCAAGGTTGAAGATCGGGTATGGATTACGAGTAGAATGAGAATGAGAAGCAGGAGTTGAAACACGAGTTTAGGTATCCATTTCTAAGAACTCTCTCAATCTCACCAAACAATGCCACACTTGGATTCTCACTCTGGGTTTCTCTCAAAACCCCCTTTTCGGCCACAAAAATTATATTCGTTTATGCTATTTTTGTTGTCCCAATTGAGTCCTAACTTATTTTTAACTCGCTTGAACATGGGTTTATTTTGGATACATGAAAATTGATTTATGGAAAGGGGAATTGATGGGTTTG
This sequence comes from Aleurites moluccanus, assembly GCA_948193065.1. Classification (NCBI taxonomy): domain Eukaryota; kingdom Viridiplantae; phylum Streptophyta; class Magnoliopsida; order Malpighiales; family Euphorbiaceae; genus Aleurites; species Aleurites moluccanus. The sequence goes on along the minus strand of CANXYC010273531.1, from coordinate 23,414 downwards.
TTTTGGATACTATTGTTGCCAATTCTCTTATGTCCATGTATTGTAACTATATGAAAAATATATTTGCAACTATTTGATGAAATGCTTGAGTGAAATAGGGTTGTTAGAATGCATTTATAGTATCAAGTATTCTGCTTTTGTGTAATGATGATAGCAAAAATGGGATTATGGAAGGGAGTTTCATGGGTTTATAGATTTGAGCTTGGATTCAGATATTCATTTGGGATGTTGTTTGATTGATATGTATTCAAGTATTAATAAAGTTGATATGGGTAAATGAGTGTTTACTCTAATGTTGATGGGTTTTTTCTGTTTCAAATCTCACTTGTTTTTGGGTTTCTTTATAGGGATAGACTCAATTTTGGTGGGTGAGGGAGAGAGATGGAGCGGCGGAAAGAGAACAAAGTGGTATTCTTGGTAAAATTTCTACGAAGTCTATATTCAAATTTGGTGGTTCTTTGGCTGGGATTTTTTTTTTATTTCAGCTCGTGCTCTGGCTTTTAGCAGAAGCCACTTAATCAAGAAAGAAAGTATCGGTGGTTGCGATGGAAGTGGGAATGAGGTTATGAGATTGAAAGAAAGGGAGAAACTGGCTAAACGATGTCGTTGTCTTATTTTAGAAATAGTTATGCTTTTAATTTTTTTTTTATTTTCCAGTCAGCGTTTGCAGGTCTAGTCATCATATTTTAAACCTTTCACGCGTGTAAGACACTTTTGTCAACCGCTGTTAAAAAAGCCTTCAATAAGGTAGAAATTAATAGTTGGATGACTCAATTAGTACAACAAAATTTCTATTAACAAAATTTCTAGTCAAGCATTTTAATTGATATTTTTCTTAGAAAAAGTTTTCCAACAAAACAAATAGATGTTGCAAAAAGAAAAAAAAATGTTATGGTATCTATGTATTTTATTCTGGCCTCATGCAACATGGATTTTTTTTTTCTTTTCAAAAACTATGCAATAACTAAGTGAAGTAACTACTCGGTTGGAATTTTTAGTGACGTTGAATTAATAAAATTAAATTATAAATTAATAATTAGATAATGACTCTAAGGTAACTGTTATTAATTTTTATTCTAGTTTTTTTTTTTAATGAATTTTATGTTTTTCAAAAGGGTTGAACCGTGTTCTTCTTTTGTGTATTGTGCTATTGGTTGGTTTCACTTGAGAAGCGATAGAATGTTTCCCTTCTTTCATTCTATTAACATAAGGAGCTAGAAAATTGTATGGTTTGGTCAAATGAATTGAAAAAAAAAAAAAATTCTGACCGAGTATTTTGAATTTTTTTTCCATAAAAGTATTTTATATTTATATTAATATACAACGAATAACACACAAAATTATTTACAAAGAAAAGTAATAATAGGATCTAAAATATTAGTATCAATTTATCAAATAAACTCATACACCTACAACGCGTAATTCTTCTTATTACCCAAAAGTAATAAACTAATAATAAGAAATTAAAGAAAAAATGGATAGAAAAAAAAATTAATACATTAAATATGATGGATTGACTCATTATATGAAGCTTCTACTAATAAATAAATAGTAAACATTTAGGTCAATCAAATCTTGATTTTAATTTAGTTCGGTAGACTACATGAATTCTTCTCATTTCATGGATTTAGAGTCATAATTAAAAATGATTATAATAGCTTATTTATATTTTGTGCGACTTTTGTAATATTTCAAAATTTTGGACTTTATTTTTGACTATGATCGAGGCGTATAGTACTATTTAAGTTTGAATTCAATATCTATCTTAAATTAGGATTTTAAATCATCTAGAAAAAATAATTTGAGAACTAATATGAAATTAAATAGATAAATAGATGGTAGAGAAGAAGAAGATGATTAGAAAACCCTAATTGAGACACTTGTAGGTTTTCGATTTTTAATTAATTTTTCACAGTTTTTTTGTTTAAATTTCTTTCACATAATTTAAATTAGATGGATTATGGATTAATTAAAAATAAAATTGAAGTGAGTATGATATATTAAAGGTGATTGGAGTTGAAGATGGAAGAATAATGAATAGTAACTAATGACATAATTATAAATAAGTAAAAATTTAGAATCAATTTCATATCAAATATTATTTAAATATTAAATAAAGAGATTTTTCTTCTTTCATTAGAGCATGGGCTGGCCACTTATTTGAGAATTATAGAAGTTCAGTTGATTTTTTTCTTTCTTAAATTTTTCATTCCATATTAAGTGGACAATTGTCCAAAGTTTATAAATTTTTTTTCCCTTTTCTTTCCTATTCTTTTCTATTGGTCTAAGTATCTAAAGAAAACAAAATAGATATTCATAGTCATAACACCTATGGCCGAACCACCATCCTTCATATATTCAAGAATTTTCTTCAACCTATTACATAGAAACCAAATCTTTAACCTAGAGAAGAGCTAGGTAGTAAAAAGAACAGGTTATTTGGAAGTTATTTGGGTTGATAATCAAGCAATTTGAGGAGAAGTGAATAAATAGTTCAAGTATTTAAACCAAGGTAAATTCTTAAATTCAATTTGATGAATTCCATAACTAGAAAAAGGAATGAATATAATTGTTTGAGTTGTAAAACTAGTGATATGTGGAAATTAGATTAGGATTTTGAAGATGTATAAACCCAAGTTAAGGATTTAATAGGTTTTATTTAATTTCTTGATTTAAATTTCATTATATTAATTTGTAAGTAGAGATTAAAGAGTTAAATTAATGAATTAAGTTTAAGTTGAGGGAAAACCTAATTTGAAATAGGGTTTTGAGAATTTATTGAATGAATAGAAAGTTGTAGCTCCATTTTGATGGTCTTAAGGAAGAAATTTGGAAAAAGTATAAAATATGAAAATTGTAGATATATTTCTTAAGTATATACTCTTAAAAATGTTTTACAAAATTCTAAGTTTGAAAAGAGATATTGGCCCCTAAATAGTATTGACTCGGATGGATAGTTCAACATGAATTGCTATTGTGTTTTATTGATTTGAGAACCTTAGAGTTTGAATTAAGAAAAATATAAAACATAAAAAATATTTATTTATATGTAATATAAATATTTGTAAAATAGTTTTACAATTTGACATGTATGGATTGAATTGCAGCTAAAATAGTGAGGTCTGCTCGGATGAGAGTTGCAGGATTTCAGGGCTGACTTTAGAAATCCAATATAAATTGTGTGGTGCTTAGAATAATCTTAATTTTGGATATGTTAGAGTCTCAGATATTTAATTAAATTAGGAAAAATAATTGATTAATTAGATAAGTGTAGCTAGAGATATAAGTAAACGAACCAAGGCTGCCAGTGATAGTTTTCTTAAGACCAAACCCTAAAATTTTAGAATTTTAGGAAATTTTTTCAATTAAAGTTTAAATAATGTAATTTCATATTAATTGAGATTTAAATTAAAATTAATTGAATGCGTACTATCGAAGAAACAATGAAAGATGAAGTGGAGACTATATGTGCTACTTTATTTGACTAAGGAGTTAGGAAATTGAAAATGTGGAATCTATAGACTAAGGTAAGTTATAAATGTATTATTATGCATAAAAATAACATCATTTGAAATTATGAAAATTTTCTTTGGAACCCTATATTTTGGTTAAAGTCTATGTTTCTATTCTTTTTTTGACCTAATGTGTTCATTGATTATTTGATGGTAATATTATGAGTTTCTTTTGTCATTGACATTGTATTTGAATATATTTGTGCCAATGACCCTTATTGTACTAAATACCTAATGACATGACATGACAAAACTATAAAACCGGTGGGGTAGTGGGTGAAAACCATTGACATTGTGCATAATGAATTCTTTTTATTGTACCCTTGCTAGGAAGGATTAATGTCTTAGTCATAACGTTTGATCAATCTTATGTATTTCATAAGCTATTTCACGAGTATATATTATGAGAATGTGACCCTATATCTGTTATGTTTATGTTTTTTTTGAAATATTGAGTCATTGCCATATATGATTTAACTTGTTATTATTTATTATATTTGTTGATTACCTGTTCTTTGAACCATATTATCTTGAATTTCTACATGACATGACCATTTTTACCTAGTCTTATGTATAATAATATATTTATAATTCACTGAGTATGTTTACTCATTCTTTTAGTGGTTATTTATTTTTTCGGGTTCAGAGTTAGTAAAGGTTGTGGTTCCATAGGCTTCTTCCTTCCTCTAAATGGAACCAGTTATAGCAAGTAATATATTATGTCTATCTTATATTTTTTATTCTTAGAAAATACTCCATGGGATTTGAAGTATAGATTTGTATTGGAATTAAGTGTAAAAAGAATTATAAATTAGTAGATTAAAAGATAATTGGGTAACCAAAATATGTGCATGTGTGTATGTGATATTTATTTTCTTAATATATAAAGATAATTATTATCTTATGTGAATGTTGATTTAATTGATTAATGTAATTGAAAATGATGTATGAATTATTGTAGTGAGATTATAAGGATGGATTAGAAATGTAATTTTTATGCAGATTAAAGACTTTGGAAAATTATTAAAATGTTGAACTTGACACTATTCATTATGAAAATTATATTGAAATTACAGGGGAAACTATGCTAAAATTGATATTTAATAATTAATAGTTTAGTTAGTTTGTAGTTGGTTATGGGTTCTACGGGTGTAGGTAGTTAGGCTGTTTCTGTGCCCTAGGACCGTCATTTTCCAAATTTTTGGGACGTGACAATCTTAGATTGTTATAGTGTTTAAGCTTTATACACCCTTAAAGTTGTGGTTAGATTGGTTTGCATGATATTAAGGTTTGGAATTTATATTATATAGCTAAGTTTCCTTGAAAAGAGAACTTGATTATGGTGAATCTCTCTGTTGTAAATCCTTAAATTGAACCCAAGTGTAAAGAGTGTGAAGTATTGAGTATCTTTTATTATCTAGCCTTTTATTTCATGTAATGAATATCAAAATGTCTTATGTTTCAAATTTGTTGATTTCTAAGATTGAATAATGAGCATTAACCATATGAAATACTTGATAATGACTCTCATGATCCCTTCTACTAGAAAGATAAGTAACAAGTGTTACTAATAATGTAATATACGTTGCCTGTCATGGATTATAAATATAACCCTAAATTTTCATCAGCCGACATTATACCATTTCAAACCTTTTCTTCTTCCTCTCTTAACTAGTAAAATCGTAATGAGCTACACCGTCTTTCTACCTCAAGAGTTGTAAAAAATAAGTAAGATCTAAAGGAAACCACTCAAAATTCATCTAGTTTCTCTTAGTTTTCAGCAAGTTATGAGTGAAAGGTAAGTTTCTCAATTAAGTTGTGAAATGAGTTTATAGATGGCCATATGATTTGTTTATGAGTTGTAGGTAAGTATTTAAGAGTACAGATTATATATATTAAATATTAATTTGGAGAATATGACATAAAAGGTATTTAGATGAATAGTAACACGAATAGTAAATTTCCCTAATTCTTTTATAATTCTTGAATTAATGGGTAAATTAAGACTAGGAAACATCTAAATGGACTATAAAAAGCATAAAATTGTAAATATTAGACTTGAATTGTCTTTTGGTAAGGAACCTTAATTTTTGTAATGTGTTGATATGATGTGTAGGAAGGTGAACTAAGGACTTTGAGGTGCTTGTTGCAAGTTAAAGATGATTTTAGCTTCAATTATAGATTAGTTGCTATGATAGTGAGTTACGAAATGCATTGATATATAGAAACCTACCATGATTCTTTAAATTGCTATTATCTTATTGATGTACATTAGTAATATTATTGTAATTAATGAAATCAATCATTGAGACTCGTTTCCTTGTTAATTTGTATTGTTTCATTGCTATACTTGGTTATCATTTTTTGAACCATAATCACTGATAGACCTTATTGATTGTTTCCATTGAAATTATTATTGGTCCATTGGCCATAAATCATTGTTATTGTTATTGAAGGTTCACTTAGGTCATTATGTTAAATGTTATATGTTCATTGTATCCCACTAAGCCATAACCAAATCTTGGACCATGAAGATAGAAATCCTTCCCTAGTGAGGGTGAAATTCATTGGACCATACATCGGTGATTCAACTGATAGGGTCATGTTTATTAGTATTCTAATCTAGGGGACCATATGCCCTAGGCGCATGCTCAACCAAACATGTGTTTATTGATAAAAAATGTTTTACTACCCTATTAAGGTTATGATGATTGATTGTCTATTGTATATGTTATGTTTTGATTGGTGCCATTTCATAAGGCACATTGGTAATACTATTCATTAAACCCATTAAAATTGATATATATATATATATATATATATATATATAAGATCCATTACTCTTTGCATTTCATAGTTCACTGAGTTGAAAGCTCACTTATCTTCATAAATATTTTCCAGGTGATAGATTTGAGGATCTAAAAGATGAGGATCAAGCTTCTTGAATTCTTCCTTCCCAAGAAGCTAACCTATATATAGTTTTGATTCCTTTCTTTGATATTATAATAATAATAATTATTATTATTATTTCCTTATATAGATTGCTCCATAGTACTGAATAGTTTATGGATTTATAATGGATGTTACATTTTGAAATTGATGGAAACTTTGTTGATAATTGTATGGATTATAATTGAATGATTGTGTAATGGCTATAAATTGTATTGCTTATGATGGTTATAAATTGTATTACATTTATGATCCAGGGTTAATATCGGATTTCACGAGTGTTTGATAGCCTTAAATTTGCCTATGCCCTAAGACTGTCACACTATTTGATTTTGGAGTGTGACAATGTGGTAACAGAGCAAAGGTTTAAGATTTTACGAAGGTGTATGATTAGGTGAACTATGGAGATTAGGTGAACTATGGAGTATAGGATTCCAATTCGTCATTGTTATATTTTTCTTTGGTATAGATCTGTATATACCATTATATTATGGGCCTAAGATCATTTAATTTCTTTTATTAGCTTATAAAGTGATGCCTCCTAGACGTGGACGTGGTCATGCTCACATAAGAAGGGAAGTTTCTCTAGATCTCCCATTCGATGAGGGTTCAGTTGATGGAGTAGGGGATAATATGGATTTACCCTTTGTTTCTACGATTAATATGGTTGTCATAGCTCAAAGATTGGGCTAAATAGTGAGAAATTATAAGATGTTGGAGGAATTCATCACTTAACAAAGACAACATGTTCCTCGGGCTCCTCCACTTGTGGCTCCTCAGTCTTAAATACAAGTACAAGAGATAACATTTTATAAATTTCTTAAATTGAATCCTTTGGAGTATAAGAGTGAAATGAACCCTATAGAATTTCTTGAAGAGATAGAGACAAGGCACAAATTATGAGAATTTCGGATATAAGAGCAGTGGAGTTCGCATGCTACTTAATAAAAGGGGATGTAAGAGATTGGTAAAAGAGAAGTATTGTTAGAATGCTATAGAATAATGATAAGATCACATGGGAATATTTCTAAGGATTGGTGACGTGAGTATCTCTCTGAAAGTGTTAGGGATGTATATTGCTAATACGAGTGTTTCAGAGTATGCAAGAAAGTTTAACCAATTGAGAAAGTTTGCTCTAGACCTTGTGCCTTACAAAGCTATTAGGATTTGGAGGTTTAGAAGAGGGTTAAGATCTCTTTTATTCAGAGTATTAGCTACACATGAGTTTGACTCTTTCTCCAAAATTGTGGATAGGCAAGGATGATTGAGAATAGTAAGATGGAATAAAGCATAACCAAAGAATAGAAGAAGAAGTTTAATTATGGAAGCTCCTCCAAGCAAAATGGAGACTATAATGGGGTTAAGAGCATGAAAGTTTCACATTAATAAAATTCTCCAACTAACACTAAAGGCCAGTCAGAAAATCACAGTTAAGACAAGACTTTTCTAGACCTGATACATAAATGATCATCAATACAATAATTTTTGCACCCACAAGGTATTCAAATTGTTAGTGCTACACTTGTGGGAAAAGATAGAGAGGTAAATGTTATTTTGAGACTAATGCATGCCTTGGTTTGTGGACAACCAAGGCACTATACGAAGAATTGTCCATAAAGAACACTAACAATTAAACTCCAAGCTTCTCAATCTATGGTTCAGATAGAAAGGTCTTAAAACAGTAGCATACAAGTTGGAATGAAAAGAATTGGAGGTAATGAGACTAGCCAAGGAATAAGATAAGCTGCAAGTCAAGCCTTAGGACAAGTGCCTATAAGTAGAGGTTGAGGTAGAGTATTTGTATTGGTTTAGTAGGAGACTTAGGTCCTGAATAAGGATACTACCGGTACTTTCTCGAAACAAGTTATAAATGTATGAATGTAATATGATTTTGGAACTATTCATGTTGGTATTTTTATGGTTACTAAATTTATGACGTACACTTTGATTAATGATTCATAAACTGTATCTGCATCTTTAAGAGGGGAGATAATGGTTTAAAGTGTCTAGTCATCTTAAATGATAGAACTATGATTGAAGCAAAGAATGAATATAATAATGGTAATGGTAATGATGGATCTATACAAGGGATGCATATAGATTGAGATAAAATATGGAGTTATAGACTACACCATGTAATGTTCAAGGAAAATAGAAAATGAAGGAATTTAAAGATATTTAAGATTTTGACTGATATTTTTAGGTTGTGGGATCATAGTAAGGAGTTGTGATCTCTAAGAAACAAGTTAATTAAGGAATTATGATGAAGATGATTGATGGTCAATTGATGGTAATAAAGTGTTTTCTCTATAACAAACGAAAGGAGTACAGTTTGATGATTGTAAGAGCACAATGTGGAAGTCAGAGATTATGCAATTAAGAATCAGAAGTTATTTGAACCTTATGGACATATGAAGTATAGGGTGCAATAGAGCATGATTGAATTTTGAATATGATAAGTTTTTCAAGATTAAGCTTCGTATGGTAGTTATTAAACACATATGAAGAGACAAACCACAACAATCAAAATTAACAGTTGAGTTAAGTATGATTCTATGAAGATTCAAAGTATAGGTAATAGTATGACTAAGAAATTGTAAATTTGAAGGATTTAAACACATGAGACTTCTAGTTTGGGTAAAAAGTGAATGAAGAAGGAAATTTTGATGATGAGTACAAAAAAATTATTGGAGATGACATTATTGGAATCAAGAAATGAGAAGTAAGAGTTTTGTGCATCAAGTGAAGGATCCAACAGTTAAAAAAAAAAAAAGGAAATGAGAGAAGAGACATCTAATGGATCCTAATGTATGCCCAAGTATCACTAATGTGGAGAAAAGAATTTTATTGAAGGGTGGAATGTATTATGATCCAACAAGTCAAGTTATATCCATTGAAGGTACTATTTAAATGCATTGGGGCTTGTAAAATTTGGGATCCTTACAAGAATTCATGGTTTAAAGTTGGACCTTACATTGATATTTTTCATGCAGATGCATAATTGAGGAAGCAAATTCTGACTTGAGAAAGATAATTTTGGAATGATTTGTTGGACTTGAATTGATAAAGGCCATTGATCAGAATTTGCATATGATATTGAGTATTATGTTGATATAGTTTAGTATGTTGAGATAATATGTGATAAAATAAATGTTCTAATAAGTTAATAAGAGATGATGGAAGAACAAGCATCAAAACTGGATTAATATCAAGTCATATCTTGGTAGACACCTTTTACCAATAACTTGTTTGAGGTAACTTGCACAAAGCAAAGGACTAAGCAATTTTATATATAACAATGTCCTTCGTAATGGAAAATAGTAATATGGTATGTCAACTTTTCCTCATGTAAAGATGTATGGATTGATAAGATGAGTAAATGAGCCTACAAAGAGTTATTGTTCACAATTATTCCTAGTATGGTATAGGGAGTAAAAAGATGAGGAATTTCAACGGTAGAAGTTCTACACTAAATTAGGCAAAGGAAATTGAAAATATAAAAGTATAAAATAAGGCAAGCTGAGCATTATGATTTATTTAACTTCGAAACAAATTTCCAAAATTCAAGGGCGAATTTTTATAATGAGGAGAGAATGTAACACCAGATTTTGGACTTCGTTCTTTGCTGTGATCGAGGTGTATGGTACTATTTGAGCTTGGACTAAAAGTTTGAGATTGTCATTCTTTCTTAGAAATAATGTTTAAGCTTTATAGACCTTTAGAGTTATTGTCTAGATTGGCTTGTATGATAGTAAGGTTTGGAATTTATGTTATATGTCTAAGTTTCCTAAGAAAGAGAACTTGATGGTAGTAATAATGTTATCATATGGTAACGGCCATGAGATTTCTCTATGCAAGAAATCCTTGAATTGAATCCCAAGTGCAACGACCATAAAGTTTTGAGTAACATATGTTACTTAGCCTTTTATTCCATGTAATGAGCGTTACCCTCTAGAAATGAGCGTGAAAATACCTTTTGTATAACTAATTTCTGAAATTGAATAACGAGCATTATCCATTTATAATGCCTGTTAATGACCCTCATGATCCTTTCTACTTGAAAGACAAGTAATGAGCTTACTACTAAGGTAACAAACGTTACATATCTTGGATTATAAATATAACCCTAAATTTTCATCAGTCGACACTTTATCACTTCAAGCTTTTCTTCTTCCTCTCTTAAGTATTCAAACCCTAATGAGCTACACCATGTTTCTACCTTGAGAACCATTGAAAATAAGCAAGATCTAAAGAAAACCACTCAAAATCTAACAAGTTTCTCTTAGTTTCTAAGTTGTTAGAGAAAGGTAAGTTTCTCAATTTCCTCTTAAGTTATGATATGAGTTTATAGATGGTTATATGAGTTGTTTATGAGTTATGGGTATTCGATTAAGAATATAGATTGCATGTATTAAAGATTGATTTGAAGAATATGACATTAAGTGTATTTGAGATGAATAGTGATATGAATAATAGGTTTTCTCTAAATCTTCTATAATTCTTAAATCATTGCATAAATTGAGACTAGAAAATATCTAAATGGACTATAGGAAACCTAATGCTATAAAGATTAAACTTGAATGGTCTTTGGATAAGAAATCCTAATTTTGGAAATGTGTTGGTATGATGTGTTGGAAGGTGATCTAAGGACTTTGAGGAGCTTGTTGCAAGTTAAAGATGATTTAAGCTTCGTTGAAAGGTTAATTACTATTGATGTAAGTTATGAAATGCATTGATACGTGGAAAACTACTATGATTCTATAAATAGCTATTACCTCATTAATGTATATGAATACCCTTTCATATTATAGTAATGTTTTTGTTAGTGATGAAATTAATATTGCCATTGTTCATGATAATTGAGACATGTTTTCTTGTTAAGCCATATTTTTTCATTATTAATGACTTGGTTATCATTTTCTAAACCAAGATCATTGATAGGCCTTATTGATTATTTCCACTGAAATTGTTATCGATCTATTAGCCATAAATCATTGTTATTGTTATTGAAGGGACACTTGGGTCGTTATGTTAAATGTCATATGTTCATTGTATCCCACCAAACTATAACCCAACCTTAGACCATGAAAATGATAGAATGCCTGTTTACAATTAGGGTGAAATTCACTAGATCGTGTGCTTCGGTGACTCAACTGATATGGTCATATTAATCAGTATCCTCACTTAGGGACTACCATATCCTAGGCGGATACATGGTAAGACGTGTGTCCATTGATAAGGAATTGTTATTGCCTTACTACTATTATGATGATTAATTATTTTATCATATATGTTATGATTTAATTGGTGTTATTTCTTAAGGTGTGTGCGGTCACACACACACACACACATACATACATACATAACATCCATTGTACTTCTTCTCAGAATCCCCCAGGTATAGATCCATTTCATAGTTTATTGAGTTCAAAGTTCACTTCTCTTCATATATGTTCTTTCAAGTGATAGATTTGAGGACCTAAAAGATGAAGATCGAGCTTATTGAATTCTTTCTTTCCAAGAAGCTAACCTATATATAGTTTTGATTTCTTTCTTAGTATCGTAGTTATTATTGTAATATTTCCATGTATAGATTGTCTGTAGTACTGTATAGTTTATGGATTTAGAATGAACGTTATATTTTTAAATGGATGGAAACTCTGCTTGTATCATTGTATGGATTATGATTGAATGATTGTATAATAGTTATATATTGTATTGTGTTTATAATATAGAGTTAGTATCGAATTCTATGAGTGTTTGTTACCTTAAATCTCCCCACGCCCTATGACCATCATACCACTGAATTTTAGGGTGTGACAACTTCATTTTTTTTAATGTATATACTAATAATTAAGTTTTACTTGATTATATATATATATATATATATATATATATATATATATATTTTGTTTGTTAAAAGCATAAAAACCTCATATAATACACCAGGAGAATAATTTTTTTTGACAATTAAATATGTTCGAATCAGTTTACATTATCAAGTTAATCCTTTTCTTAGGTAATGTAATATTTTGAAGTTTTGAAAAAACTTAACAAAATTAATTTTAGTTAAGAAAAAAATTATAAAATCATAATAATTTAATTAATCATTTATTTATTCAAAATTTAAAGAATACTCCTAAAGAATATATATATAATAAATTAACTTTGTTGATTAGCCCGTAAAAGAGAGAGAGAGAGAGAGAGAGAGAGAGAGAGAGAGAGAAAATTGTTGTTGCCTCACTGGAATGCCACCTTCCAACCTCCGGATAACACACGCTAGTTAAAGAGGTCCATCGGTTGCCGACAACCTCACCTATGAAGTTTTGTCGCCATCCACAACCACACACCGTCCCATCAATTTGCGATGACAAAGCTTCTCCAGCTATTTTCAGCCTATTATGTTATTCTTTCCCTATGATTCAGGTATCATTGGACTCTTCTTCCTCCAAGCTTTCATTTGATATCTCAATTGTAATTTTTGGACAAAGTTGGAAAGATTTAATAGGAATCCTTTGTTTTTCATGGCTGCCGATGCAGTTTTCAGCGAGCTCCGACAGAGGGAGAAGGAACAATCAGTGTTTTCGGACTCAATGCATTGTTTCGAACTTATTGATACCATTTTCATTGCAATCTGCCAGCATTAATAATTTTTGGTGAGTCTTCGATGACTGACCGATGAGTTTTAGACTGTGATTTCAGGATTAGTTTACATATATATTTAGTCATTCGAATTTATGAATGGAATATAAATAATTTTGAAAGAATTATAATTAAGAAAATAAGAATGAAATACTATTTGGGTTAATTATTAGTATAGCCTCGGTAGTCGAGATGAATGTGGTAATATTGAGTTTTGTTTGAGGAGGCCAATCTAGACATATGTTTTATGTGAAGTCAAATGTCTATCTTTGAAGAACTAGGTTATTTTAGATGAGTCTATTCTTTATTTCCTTGAATCATAATCTAATAATATTTTGAATTGTATTTTACTGTATCATCCAAAATATTCTTCGGCTTCGAGTCATCCTTCAAGTTGATAATAGATATGTGGATATATTTGGTGTTTATTTTACCTAGAGAAAGTGGTTCCTACGTGTTCACATTGCTTTAATGAAGAATGATGTATTGGATTAGGAGACCATTTGATATCAGAGAGTCATATGATTTGGGGGTTTAGCTCCTCGTTATTAAGATTTAGAGTGATCCTTTATTGACTAATTCTAATATGTTAGACCTTAGGGTCTTCATCATACTTATTTTGATAGTCACAAACACCAAATCATTGGACTAATGCGTTTGTTTGATTATATGCAAGAATTTCAAAGAATTTCTCTGAAGTATTGCAAGATGATGCTTAGTCACGGGCTCAACCACTTGAAGTCATGGGCGTGACTTTAGGAACAATCTTGGTCACAGGTGCGACAAAATCAGTCACAGTCTTGAAAAGATTCAGGTCGTGAGCTCGACACTTTCTAGTTGCGGGTGAGAAATTGATTTGAGAAATCCAAAAAAACATCCAGTAGCTTTCAGGTGAACAGTGTCCCTCTAGTAGCGGGCGCAACACAAGCAAGTCTCCGGTGCGACTAAGTGAAGTCGTGAGTGTAACAAAATCATTCGCGGGCACGAAATTAAAATTAGAATATCTCAAAACATCCAGTTGCTTCAAGATGAATAGTGTCATTCAGTCACGGGCGCGACATTATACCGTCGCGGGTATGACCAGATAAAATAGCAGGATTGTCCAAGCTCAGTCGTGGGCGTAAAAAAGTTCAACCGAGTTTGAATGTTGAATCTCATTGTTGGTAGCGGGTGCGACAGTTTCAGTAGCGAGCACTACTCGATAAAATCCAAATTTATTCTTCTTTGAGCCAAAAAGAATAGAAGCTAGTCGCGGATGCGACTCACCTGTAAACTAGCCGTTGGAGCGAAAATTCAGGTGCATTTATTATGGGAAAATGAGTCTAAACGGCTCTTTCTTCAACCAAGACTATAAATATGAGTTGATTTGTATTAAATGAGTAGAGAATAACCTTAAGACAAGTTCATAAGTCATTTATTGAAAGATCATTCATATTTATTCTACAAGAATCAGTTTATACTTGCATGTATTGTAAATCTTCAAAGTTGTTGAAGATCATTGTCTATAAGAGAGTGTGGTAGAAAAGGGAATTCTTTCTTCTCATCTCTTGTTAATCTTTTGGGTTGTGTGTGAGCCTAGTTTGAGAAAAACACATTGTAAAAGGTTAAAGTGTGAACCAAAACACTTAGGTTTGAACTTGAACCTGTAAAAGGATCAAAGATAGTGAAATACTCAAGTGTGATCTTGAGGAGTGGACGTAGGCTCGTTTTGGCCAAACCACTATAAATCTTTATGTTGATTCTCTTCTTCTCTTCCTTCATCATATTTTTAATTGGTCATTATTTTATAATACAACCAATTCACCCCCCTCTTGGTTGCCAAAAGGACTAACAATTAGTATTAGAGCCTGTCTCCACTTTTTTAAAAGATTTAATCATCTTGGAGCAAAGATCAAATGGCAACACAAGCATCAAATATCCTTGAAAGAGGGTCAACAATGAGACCACCATTCTTTGATGGCACCAACTATCCCTATTGGAAAAATAGGATGGAAATATTTATGGATAGAGATGGAATTGACTTATGCGATGTAGTAGAAGAAGGTCATGAAGTTCCCACTATAACTATAAATGGTATCCCAGTCAAAAAGCCAAAAAGTGAATGGACCACTGCCGAAAAGAAAGCAAATGGAAGAAATCGCAAAGCAATGAATACTCTCTATTGTGCTCTTAGTAGAGAGGAGTATGGCAAGATATCTCATTGCATTTTGGCAAAACAAATTTGGGATACTCTTCAAAACACTCATGGAGGGACAAGTTAAGTCAAAGGTAAAAAGATTCAACTTTTCATTCATGAGTATGAACTGTTTAAAATGCTACCTAATGAAAAATTTCAGAAATGTATAACAATCTTATGATTATTGTTAATGGAATGAGAAAGTTGGGAAAGTCTTACTCTATAGAGGATATAAACTGCAAAATATTAAGAGTTCTCCCTAAGAAGGATTGGGAGGCAAGAGTAGCCTCAATCAAAGAAGCAAATGACTTAAGTTCTCTTCCAACCAATAATCTATTGGGTAAGCTTCTAACTCATGAGATCACTCTATCTTAAGAGAAAATTGATGAAAAAGCCGAAGAGAAAAACAAAGGCCTTGGTCTCATTGCTTCCAAAGAATCAACATCAAACGGAAGTGACATAGAGGAGGATGATAATGAAGAAATGACTATTCTTACAAAAATAATAAGAAATCTTATTCTTAGAAAGAAGAAGAATAAGAAGCCCTATGAGAAATATGATCGGCAAGAAAGGCTAAAAAGCAATCAAATCAAATGCTATGAATATGATAAAGTTGGACACATCAAGTCTGAATGTCCCAAGCTAAAGAATAAAATGAATTTTAAGAAGAAAGCCCTAGCAGCAACTTGGGATGACTCGAGTGATTCTAATGATAATGAAGAAACCAAGGAAGAGGTTGCAAATCTATGCTTCATGGCAATTGATGAGGATACTTCTTCTAGCGAGGTAAGTAATTCAGACTTTACCTTTTATATTGATGATGATGATGTGAAAATAATGGAAACTTTACTTTCAAAATATCATAAGTTGCAAAACAAATATGATAATTTGAAAGAATTGTCAAATAAATTAGTTCATTCTTGTGAAAATTATAAAGATGAAATAGATAAATTAAATTCTTGTAAATGTGATTTGGAAAAATCCATTATTCTAAAAACTCAAGAGATTGATTCTATTTCAAAAGAAAATAAAAAATAAATTGCTTTCATTTGATGATTGTTTGTCAAAATTTTCAAACGGAAAAGAAAAACTTGATCACATTCTTGAGTCTCAGAGATGTCCAACCATTAAGTATGGACTCAGTTATAATGGAAGTAATATGCGTTCTACCTCCAAAACCACATTTGTTAAAGCATCTAATCGAACACATAAACCATGTATTCCAACATCTAAAGTGCATAAAAATGTCATGCATGCTCATAAAATACAATATCATTCAAGATCAAATCATCCAACTAAAATAAAATGTCATTATTGTGGAAAAACTGGTCATACAAATTTCAAATGTCATATTATAAAAGTGCATTTAGGATACATAGATGATACTAACCCTAAAGGACCCAAATGCATTTGGGTACCTAAGAATGATTATACTTTTATATGTAGGTGTGCTTGAAATCTACCAAGATCAAAGACCTTTGGTACTTAGATAGTGGATGCTCAAGACATATGACTGGGAAAGCTAGCTTGCTCTCCAATATTGAAGATAAATCGGGAGGCAAGGTAACTTTTGGCTATAATAGCAAAGGTAAAATCATTGGCTTTGGCCAAGTTGGTAAGTCAAATAAACCATCTCTTGATCATGTACTTCTTGTTGATGGACTCAAAGCATAATCTTGTTAGTGTTAATCAATTATATGACATGGGAAACAAAATCACCTTTTCCTGTAAGAAATGTTATGTTAAACACTTAAAGGATAAGAAAATCTTGTTCGTTGGTCATATAATTGGCAATGTGTACATAATTAATATAAATAAGATGCATGAGAATGAAAATTGCATGATTTCTCTTCATAATGATTCTTGGCTTTGGCATAGAAGACTAGGACATGTTGGCATGGAGCATATAGAGAACCTCATTAACCATGACCTAGTCATAGGACTCCCAAAGATCAAATTCTAAAAGGATAAACTTTGTGATGCATGTCAAATGGGAAAACAAATCCAAAGTTCTTTTAAGGCCAAAAACCAAGTTTCTTCATCTAGGCCTCTTGAACTTTTGCATATGGATCTTTTTGGACCATGTTCAACCTCAAGTTTGGGGGGTAAAAAATATGCATTTGTTATTGTTGATGATTACTCTAGATTCACTTGGGTTCTATTCCTAGCTCATAAAGATGAAAGTTTTAAGAATTTAACATCTTTTCAAAACATGTTCAAAATGAAAAAAGTTTTTGTATCACATCTCTTAGAAGTGATCATGGTAGAGAATTTGCAAATAAGGATTTCAAAATATTTTGTGATGAATGTGGTATCTCACACAACTTCTCTTCTCCTAGAACTCCTCAACAAAATGGGGTAGTGGAAAGTAAAAATCGCATATTGATTGATATGGTTAGAAAAATGCTAAATGAGTATTCGTTGCCTAAGTATTTTTGGGCGGAAGCCATCAATTATGCATGTTATATTTCAAATAGACTTATTATAAGACCTATTTTAAACAAAACTCCTTATGAGCTATGGAATGGTAGAAAACTAAGGATTTCATATCTAAGAGTATTTGGATGCAAATGCTTTATATTAAATACCAAGGATAATATTGGAAAATTTGATTCCAAAACTAACATTGGTATATTTCTTAGATATTCTACTACTAGTAAAGCATATAGAGTTTTTAATAAAAGAGCTCTAGTAGTTGAAGAGTCTATGCATGTGACATTTGATGAATTAAATCCTTTTAAAACCAAAAAATTTGATTTGAATGAAGTAATTAATATTTTTGAAAATACTCATTTGAATGATTCATCTCATATCATTGACAATCTTGTTGACTCATCTAAAGAAATTAATGAAAGTTTTGAGAATCAACCAATTGATCTTGAAACCCCTCAAAGTGTAGATGAACTTCCAAAAGATTGAAAATTCAAAAGGGATCATCCCAAAGATTTGATCATTGGAGAACCATCTAATGGAGTTACCACTAGATCTTCATTTAAGGAGATAGTAAATAACCTTGCATTCATCTCTAAAATAGAACCTAATAACATCAAAGAAGTCTTAGATGATGAGAGTTGGGTAAATGCCATGCAAGAGGAGTTGAATCAATTTGAAAGAAACAAGGTTTGGACCTTAATTCTTAGACCCTTAGATCATCCTATCATTGGCACTAATTGGGTTTTTAGAAACAAAATGGATGAGGATGGAGTAATAACTAGGAATAAGGCTAGGCCAGTGGCTCAAGGGTATAATCAAGAAGAAGGAATAGACTTTGATGAAACTTTTACACTCGTAGCTAGACTTGAGGCTATTAGAATGCTTCTAGCATTTGCATGTCATATGAACTTTAAATTGTATCAAATGGATATTAAAAGTGCCTTTTTAAATGGTTATATTGAAAAAGAAGTGTATGTTACTCAACCCCTGGTTTTGAATGTTTTGATTTTCCAAATCATGTCTTGAAACTTCAAAAAGCTCTTTATGGTCTAAAATAAGCTCCTAGAGCTTGGTATGATAGACTTAGTTCCTTTTTAATTAAAAATGATTTTTCAAAAGGAAGAGTTGATACAACACTCTTTATTAAAAAGGACAAAAAAAATTTGTTAATTGTAAAAATTTATGTGGATGACATAATATTTGGTGCTACTAATGAATCTTTATGCAAAGAATTTTCTAAGTGCATGCAAGAAAAATTCGAAATGAGCATGATGGGAGAATTGAAGTATTTCCTTGGACTTCAAATTAAGCAAGAAGAAGAAGGAATCTTCATCAACCAATCTAAATATACAAAAAGTCTTCTCAAAAGATTTGGGATGGATGGAGCAAAGGCTAGTCGAACTCCAATCAACCCTTCTATCAAACTTGACAAGGATGATCTTGGCAAACCTATTGATGAAAAGAAGTATAGAGGTATGATTGGAAGTTTGCTTTATTTAACTGCTAGTAGACCAGATATTATGTTTGCTGTATGTTTGTGTGCTAGATTTCAATCTTGTCCAAAAGAGTCACATTTGCATTCTGTAAAAAAGGATTTTTAAATATTTAATTGTCACTCAACATATAGACTCGTGGTATCCTAGAGGCATGGACTTTAATCTTGTTGGATATTCGGATGCGGATTTTGCCGGTAGTTACTTGGATAGGAAAAGTACCTCCGGTACTTGTCAACTCCTAGGAAATTATCTTGTTTCTTGGTTTAGCAAGAAGTAAAATTCCGTGGCTTTGTCTACCGTTTTAAACCAAGTATGTGGCAGCCGCTTGTTGTTGTGCATAAGTATTATGGATGAAACAACAAATTAAAGACTTTGGTGTGCCTCTAAAAAACCATTCCCATTAAGTGTGATAATACTAATGCTATAAATTTATCAACAAATCTTGTTCAACATTCAAGGAGTAAACATATTGACATTAGACATCATTTTCTTAGAGATTATGTGCAAAATCGTGATGTTGCTCTAGAATTTATAGTGTCAAATAATTAATTGGCAGATATTTTTACAAAACCCATGAATAAAGAAAGGATGAATTTTATTAAGAGAGAATTAGGCATGTTGGATGGAAAAATTTTTGCATGTTTTTTGATTTTTAGGCAGTCGCAGCTGCGACCATCGGAATACAAAGAGTCGCAAACCACTACACTCTTTTGAATTTTTTTGTTTTGTTTAGTTCGTAGCCGCGACTGTTTTTCGTCGCAGCCTCTACCATTTCCTTCGCAGCCATGATTAGTTTTTTGTTGCAGCCGCTACTTCTCATTTTCTATTTATTTATTTTTTTGCTTGCCAGCTTGACGTCGCAGCCGCGACTCACACGATTTTCAGGCTTTTAAATCCCCTTTTTTGCACTTTTAGTCATTCTCTCTCAAACTTCAAAGCATTTTCTCTCAAAATCTCTCTCTTTTTCTTGCTTCAATCATTATTTTGCACCTCAATGGGACCAAAAAGAGTAAAATCTTGGGCTTGGAAAGGTCAAGAAGCTTCCAAACGTCCAAATTTAGGGCATACCTACATTCCCTCTCCTCAACCTAGTTCCTCCTCCTCAGAATCCTCTTCTCCACCTATTCCTCCACCTCCCACTTTAATTCCTTCTCCTTCTCCCATTCCCAAGAAGAAAAGGACTCCAATCAACCATGAAGAGTGGAATCCTACATATCTGGAAGTTTTAGTTCAATCCCTAACTCCTCAAGAAATTACCAGTATAAAAATCTTACTTCCAATTGTTCAATTCTTCCTTCTAGATATGTAAAATGGTTGGAATTAGATAATTTAAGGCTGAGTGAACCCATTAGAATAAAACTCCAATATGTTCATTGGCTCACAATAGTGGATATTAAGTGTGATTGTTTTCCTTTGCTCACCCTAGAATTTTTCTCCACTTTCTCTCTTGACACAACAAGAGGATCCACCTATAGTAACATAAGTTTCAAACTCTTGGGTAAACCCTATACTCTTTCTCTTAGGCAAACCAGTCAACTTTTTGGATTTATTGAAATTGAGGCAACCGGTTTTTCCCATGAATTTGAAGAAAATATGCATGAGTTTTGGAAGGAAATCACTGGGTCTTCTCAACCTTTTAATCCCAGAATTTCAAAATCTACAAGTATAAGAGACCCTGTTCTCAAGGTGATTCACATAATTATCACCTATACAATCAATAGTAGATGAACCAGTTATAGTTTTTTTCTCAAGACCGAGTTATTCTTTCTTTGGTGCATCGAGAAAGGTTGTCCTTTTGCCTTTGCTAGATGGTTGGAGGATCAGTTTAATAATATTGCTAGCAAGAAATCTGGAGATATTGTCTATGGTCACTTGGTGATACATATAGCCTGTGCAATCTGTGAAAATCCTTCATTTGCTCCAAACAACATTGCTTTCAATCCCCTGGTTCATAATCTTCCAGAAAATAAATTCCTTGGAGTAATTACCTTGTAGCGTATGGGAATCGTTGAGAAAAGGTTAGATGGATCCTTTATTCTCAAAGTTGTTCCTGCTGTTGGTAAGGAAGCTGAGCAACAGGAAGAAGTTCCTACTTCCTCTGTTGATACCACAGCTCCTCCTCAGTCTGCACCTCCTGAAGACACAACTTCTTCCTCTTCGCTCATGGAATTTTTAAATGCTCGCTTCGATGCATTGGAGAATCACCAGAATGAGATTATACCGAAAATATAAATTGGATGAAAAAGTCTCTTCTGTTGAGACTGAAGTCAAGACTTCTCTTAAAACTGTCATTTAGCGTTTACGTCGCCAACAACGGGAGTTTCTGACATAAATGGAGCATTGTGAGGCTTTCTCTCCATCCGCTTCCAACATAGCTGATGCCAAGTCCAGTGAGAATGGGAACAAAGAGTTACCCACAGAGGATACTCCCATGGATGTTACCCCATCTCAACCCTTGGATAAAGGCAAGACACCTGCTGATACTGATTTTTCCAGCATTACAGCTATTAGAGCCACTGCAGTCCAGAGTTCTTTGGATCCTGCTCCCGACATTCCTCCTTCATAGCTTTTCTTTTTGTTGTTGTTGTTGTTGTTTTGGCCTTTGTTTATTAAAACTCTTTCTTATAATGAATTAATTCAATCTACTTTGATTATTTTACTTTTTGATTGGTATCAAACAAAGGGGGAGAAATTATGTAATTATGTGTGATGACATGTGATATGTGTTATATGACATGTGATATATGTTAGTTATGATATTTTTACTAAAATGTGTTATATTTGTTTTAAATGTCACATTCTATGATTTTTTCAGAAATAAAGCACAAATTAAGAGGGAGTTTATTAAAACACATAATCATGTACATCCTTTTTATAATTGGTTGTTTGTCACCACAAAAAAGGGGAAGATTGTTAGACCTTAGGGTCTTCATCATACTTATTTTAATGGTGACAAACACCAAATCATTGAAATAATGCGTTTGTTTGATTATGTACAAGAATTTCCCTGAAGTACTGCAGGATGTTGCTTAGTCGCGGGCACGATCACTCGAAGTCGCGGGCGCGACTTTAGGAACAAGCTTGGTCACAGGTGCGACAAAATCAGTCATAGTCTTGACAAGCTTCAGGTCAAAGGCGCGAAATTGATTTGAGAAATTTAAAAAAACATCCAGTAGCTTCCAGGTGAACAGTGTCCTTCCAGTAGCTAGTGTGACACAAGAAAGTCGCGGGTGCAACTAAGTGAAGTCGTGGGTGTGGTAAAATTATTCGCGGGTGTGAAATTAAAATCAAAATATCTCAAAACATCCAGTAGCTTCAAGATGAATAGTGTCCTTCAGTCGCGGGCGCGACATTATATCGTCACGGGTGCCACCAGATAAAATCGCAGGATTGTCCAAGCTTAGTCGCGGGCTTAAAGAAGTTCAACCGAGTTTGAATGCTGAATCTCGCAGTTAGTCGCGGGTGCAATAGTTTCAGTATCGGGCGCTACTCAGTAAAATTCAAATTTATTCTTCTTCGAGCCAAAAAGAACAGAAGCTAGTCGCAGGTGCGACTCACCTTTAAACTAGCCGTTGGAGCTAAAATTCAGGTGCATTTATGTGGGAAAATGAGTCTAAACAGCTCTTTCTTCAACCAAAACTATAAATATAAGTTGATTTGTATTAAATGAGTAGAGAACAACCTTAAGACAAGTTCATAAGTCATTTATTGTAAGATTATTCATATTTATTGTGCAAAAATCATTTTATACTTGTATTTATTGTAAATCTTCAAAGTTGTTGAAGATCATTGTCTATAAGAGAGTGTAGTAGAAAAGGAAATTCTTTTTTCTCATCTCTTGTTAATCTTTTGGGTTGTGTGTGAGCCTAGTTTGAGAAAAACACATTGTAAAAGGTTAAAGTGTGAACCAAAACACTTAGGTTTAATCTTGAACCTGTAAAAGGATAAAAAATAGTGAAATACTCAAGTGTGATCTTGAGGAGTAGACGCAGGCTCGTTTTGGCCGAACCACTATAAATTTTTGTGTTAATTCTCTTCTTCTCTTCCTTCATCATATTTTTAATTTGTAATACCCATATTTTTGAAATATTTTTAAAAATTATATTCTATATTATAAATAATAATTATTTTGTGAATATTTAATTAAAGTTATGAATATAAAAGAATTTTTGAAATTTATTATATTTTAAAGAAATAAATATTTGA